>CAIGRP010040840.1:436-27758 GCA_903798385.1 Fraxinus cuspidata
AAAAAAAAAAAAAAGGAAAAGAGTCGGGTTGGTTTGTACCTGAAAATCGATTTGGTTCAATTAATTTTAACTATTAAAAAGTTGGGTCGAGTCGGTTGCGACCCGTCAATTAACTGACCAGTCAGCCAATACATTTTTTATTTTTTTCATTTTAAAATTCGTATATTTAAACTTCAAAAATATAAATATAAATATAATTCTTTCTTAATAATTTATTTACCGTCATCGCTTTTTCTATCAAAATCCAAATTCCAAAATAAAAGAAAAGGGAGAAGAATAATTTTTTTATTGTTAACTCCAAATTTTGCTTATAACCTTGCTTTTTATTTTGATGTAATTATTTGTTCATAACTCTCAGATATATAAAATGATTTATGAAAATTAACCTTATAAATAATTAATACATACCACGTAAAAAAGAAAAAATATATTATTATTATTATTATACTTTTTTTTTTTTACCAACCAAGAAGGTCAAGTCATCAACCTTACTAGTTGCAAAAGAAATGATTAAGGCATGTGCCAACCATCACCTGGTTCCGTTTTCCGTCAAAATTAAAGATAGATGTGACAACCACAAGAAGTCAATAATATTGTGAGATTCGAACGCGAAATCTTGCCTTAATGCTAAAAAAGACGTGGGGAGGTTGGTGGGATGCAAATCACCCCACCTCATCTTGAGCCCGACGAGAGAGGAGGCCTGGGTGGGGAGAATTAAGTGACATCTTCAATCATATGCATAAATAGAAACCTGATTTTAAGCAATATTATTTTATTGAAAAATTTAAAATTATTTTTGAATTTAATGTAAAATATTTTATTGTATAAATGTATTTGAAAATGAGTATGTGAATTAAAGAATTTTGAATTAATAATTATCAAATGGGGATTTAGTTTTATATCTTTCACTCTTCGTGCTTGTTTAGAAAAATTATTGAAAAATTGATATCAAAATTAATAATTAATTTAATCCATCCACAATTATTACTCATTATTAAACTCACCATTCATTTTTATTAAAATCAGCCTTTTCAAATCAGATTTTGATTTTTTTTTTTTTTGCAATAAAGCCAGGGTGGCCGCGGACGGTGACAGAAAAAAACACTGAAATGGCATATCAGTAATTCCACTGTTCTACAAGTTCATTTTACAAACAACTCACACCAAAGTCACCCCTATAAGAATAAATAAAACTTATCGTCCCCGCATCGTCACGCTTCCTCCCCCAACTTTTTCTCTCTCTACAAAACCCCATTATATATATAGAATTACCTTAACTCTATCTCTCCGACCCCAATTTCTCTCTCTAGATTCTAGATTTGCACGTATAGAGGGTTAAGGTTCACTGAAGAAGAGGGAAATGGGGCAGCAGTCGTTGATCTACAGCTTCGTGGCACGGGGGACAGTGATCCTTGCAGAGTTCACGGAGTTCACGGGGAATTTCACTAGCATAGCCTCGCAGTGCCTCCAGAAACTCCCGGCTACCAACAATAGGTTCACCTACAACTGCGACGGTCACACTTTCAACTACCTCGTTGAGGATGGATTCAGTAAGCCCTTCTCCCGATCTATTGATTAATTTGTTGATTTACTTCTAAATTGGGTATTTAAGTAATCGATGTATGGATGTATATATTCTTTGATTTTTGCGTGTTCCGTTCTATTACTTTTTTATTAGAAGCTTAGATCTTAGTTAAATTCGAAAGTAATTCTTTTAAGAAGTAGCCCTTGAAATACGTATTTATTCGGAACAGCGGTCATAAAATTCTAGAATTGTTATTATTTTAGATGAATCTAATTTTTGTTACTGAGTATAAAGAGTTGAAACTCAAATGTCAGTGTACGTGTGGTCTAGGTCAACAAGTAGTCACCCTGATGACTTCGTTCAACATATCAGTCCAAATTTTGATTTGGAACATCAAGTCTCTTTGACTGTGATCAGTTTCGAGTGTTTGACTATTGAATCAGATTTCTGTGGTGGCTTTGCCGAGTCAATCTGATTTTTCCATTTGTTTTAGATAAAAACAATTGGCAGTCATAGAGATCTCACACTGTTGATTTCATCCTTTTCTTTTTGCCATACTATTCTAGTTTTCTGTGTACTCTGGTTTGTAATATCCTGTGGAATGCTGGTTAATCAGATGTGGAAACTTCACTCCCCTCCACACCTGCAGCCCCATATATTACCGCTCAATAAGTGTTCTGTTTGGCCACTGTGTATGATCATGCAGAAATTGAGAAATTGCCTGGGTCTCTGGTTGTTAACTATGTAGCTTTTGAAATTAATATAGTGTTATACGTTTTCATAATTAATTTCATGAAGTATGAAACTGCAGGAAGTTTTGTTATTTCTTATTTTGCTGGGGATGAACAGTGAGCTTTACTATTTTTTACACGTAGAAGTTTTCTAATTAGTAATTCTTGTGTCTTTTAGAATTTTTGGGGGCGTATTTTTTTTAAAATGAAAGTAACAACCTTGATTTCCGTATACTTTAAACTTTTTGTTAATACCTTGTAACTATTATCAATTTAGTATATTAATATTATCTGATAGTGGAAGTATCATGAATTGCATTCTGTTTTTGCTTTGACTTGTGTAGGCCACTGCTTGCTATGATGATTAATTTTGAATTGACCTGATTTCAATAATTCCATTCCATCCTTCCCTCATCTTTGGAAACTTAAATGACTGGAACTGTCCTATAGATTTTGACTGATTTTTACAAAAACTGAAACTATGCAGAAGAAAAAATAAAGTTGTCAAGTTTGTATAATCTATCACCTAGATCACCGTGCTTGAAGATGTGCATTATTAACAACTATGCAATACATGGACTCTATCTTGTCTGTCCCGGTCTTATGTTATTTTGCTTTTTCTTTTTCTAAATCTGGTCTGACTTTTTCTATATCTGAATGACAGCGTATTGTGTTGTTGCTGTTGAATCTGTTGGCAGACAGATTCCTATGGCGTTTCTTGAGCGTATTAAGGAGGATTTCACCAAGAAATATAGTGGGGGAAAGGCTGCTACAGCTGTTGCTAACAGCCTGAATAGAGAATTTGGGTAATCTCTATATACTTAAGTTTATTCTCCCTTTTTTTTGGGCAGAGAGTCTGCTACAACTGTTAATTGCGTGCATTGAGAGTTAGGGGTTGACGTTGTCCTTTCCACCCTGAAACTATGCCCCTGTTTGATTTAGCTTAAAAAGAATTATAATCTAAGTCAAAGTTAACAATTAATTATAACCATACAATTATGGGACCTACAACTTTTCAACCACACATTTCATCTACTTTTATAAAAATCTATTAAAATTTTGATTTTTATCTACAAACCAAACAGGGGCTATATTTCATTCTTTTTTTTTATTTTATTTTTCTAAATATTTGGGATAAAATTTTCAATTAATGAACGCTGCCTAACGAAATCATGACAAAAATTTAGGCCCAAATTGAAGGAGCAAATGCAGTACTGTGTGGATCATCCAGAGGAGATCAACAAGCTTGCAAAGGTAAAGGCTCAGGTTTCAGAAGTCAAAGGGGTGATGATGGAAAACATTGAGAAGGTAAAATGCATATAACATTTTTTCTATTGATTAATCCATCTTGTGAGATTTCTACAATACAGCGTATGATGATTTGAGAAGACTAAGATTCTGAAATATGGTGCAAAATTTGTCATTGAGGCTTTTGTGCCTGCAGGTTCTTGATCGAGGAGAGAAAATTGAGCTTCTGGTGGATAAAACTGAGAATCTTCGTTCCCAGGTTAGTAAATGGATGTGCATTTTTTCCTTTGCATGAAGAGTCTTGAACATTATGTCTGAAAATTTCATTTGGCTATGAATAATACACGTGGACTTCGGGATTAGCTATCTAATGAGATGCTACCAGTAGAAGCCATGTAGAGTAGTAGTTTTCGATGAAATTACATTTAGGGATTATAGTTTTAAATTATTAAATGTCCGGACTTCACAGCAAGGTATAGCTCAACAACATCAATGCTAGTGCAGAAAAAGTATGAAAACATCATAAGTAGAGTTACAATGCTGATAGATCAATTTGTTACTTTTTGTGCCCTGGATCTATGATAAATGCTTAATTGTAGTCTAGATTTTACTAGATTATGTCTGTTAAATGCTTAGGTGCCATATGTTGTCAAGGTTTTACAAGATTCTGTCAGTTAATTTCTTTAGGGTCAACCCATTAATTTTGAAATTTGGATTTAGGTTTCTGGTTTGTCTCTATATGATTAGACAATGGTATTGTTCAGTTCTTCAGTATTGAATTTTATTAGTTTGCTTGGCTGATAGGCTTTGAAGCCATTTGCGGTCTTTTGGCATGAGCACTCTTTAACTGAGATTTCTTTCTTTTATAAATTTCGTCATGAAATTCCTTGGGGAGTTCACAATTCTATGGAATTCGTTAATTTGCCGCATTTCAGCCTTTACCCTCAGATTTTAAATTATCATATTGTCGCCTCTTAGATGATGCTATGAGCATTACAACTTTGTTGCAGGCGCAAGATTTTAGGACACAAGGGACCACGATGAGGAGAAAGATGTGGCTTCAGAATATGAAGATAAAACTTATTGTCCTCGCCATCATCATCGCTTTGATTCTTATTATTGTATTGTCGGTTTGTGGTGGATTCAAATGTCATTAGTGTGTGTCCCCTCAAAACATGTTTACATTAAGCCGGTCCTTCATGAACACATGTTGCGCTGTTCTTCAAATATTTTATGTTTATTTACCTCTTTTTTCCCTCACATATATTGCTCTTGCTAGTCTGGACTTTGTGGGGACCATGCTTGTATAGTTTGTGTTTATGATTCCTCTTGAATATACCGATGGTTTGTCCTTGCTTGCTTTACTTTTCAACTGAGGGAGAAAATGTACTTCTAGTTTTTTTGTATGGAAACTATGTCAATTATGCTGACCGAGTTTTCATATTGGAACATAAAACCCATCGTTAAGTAACCTCGGCGGATGCTATCGATAAGTCTTTTAGATATCTTCGCCTGGGCAATAACTTCTTGCTCGTGTTGTCTTATATGAGTGCATTGTGACATTGTCATGTCTGGTCCCTCGACTCTCCTTTTTGGCGTCCAGTTTACAAGTTAGTAATTTTTATGTTTCTTACCTTCAAGTTTTATGACCCCAAATGGTGTTACAATGCCCTAAATCGCGTTATGCTATAGGTATTGCAGTGTAAATTAAGCCCCGGTTTGGGTAACGTTATTTAAGATTATAATTTTTGGAATAATACTTTTTCAAGAATGAGGGGTTGAAAACTAATGAAGTTTTTTAGTTTACGTGTAATTTTATTTCATTTGAGAAAATGTAATTGAAAATAAGAAAGAAAAATGCATTATAATTTTAATGGAGGCCAAATGAGTACAAAAAAATGTTCTTATTGTAACTAATTTGTTTGTATTGGTAAAAAAAATAAATGATTAAAATTTAAGTCTACATGAATAATTAATTTTAATCACAATTCGGTAAAACAAATAAATCTCGGGAGAACGTGGTTATGTTCGATCTAGTAAGTAGAACTAGCTTCTTTCCTTACTTAAATCTTAAGAGGTCAAGAGTAGGGGTAATCTCTCCAGTCCAGAGATTTGTTGATAAGTAGATCTCTTAGGTCAAGATTCAACTTTACACTTTTCGTACTTTCTTTTATTTTATAAGTGAATTTGTATATACTTTGAGTGCTCTGTGGAAAAGTCTCATCTTTACGAGTGAAATGTTTGAAAAATCATTAAACTTATATTATGGTCACAAACTACTAACTCAATTTCAAATTATTTCGATTTACTAATTGAACTTTTTCCGTTTGCACTCCATTCATCATCGGAGAAAAATTGTTACCAGACTTGCGACATGGAGGACAAAATTCTGATGTGACGTCTAACGCCTTTAAAGTCCTAATCAACGTAACTTTAAAAAAAAAAAGAAGCGAAACTAAACTCACCTCCGGTCATCTTCTTCGGAACTCCATCAGTCACATTTCCATCCCTTCGCCACAGCAAAACCTACGAGAATTGGCCTTTAATGAACAACCAATACACACATGATTGTCTCTCCTCATACCTCCTGCATATTGCCTTGTGCTATAGAAACCATAAAATACGAAGATCTAACCACAACGGAGCACACTCCAGGAAATAGACCCACACACAATTGCCAAAATGAGATGCTCTTTATGACTCGATGTGTTGCAACTTTCGTTATTATCAACCAACTCAATGTTCTTGATCAGATGAGAGAACTGATTTTTAAAGGAATCAATGGCTTTTAAAGTTTGAGATCAAAGCAAGATAAAGTCACGTGCAGAAACTGGGCCTTTGCAGAATCAACAAGCTACAAGAAGAGAAGGTAATTTCTTCCATCCATGGGTCTATCCAGCTGAAGTTTAATGCAACCCTTTTGATTTGGAGCGCTGTCCTCCGACGTTTATTTAACGCAACCCATTTCGGTGCAGCTCCGACCGTCGGAGTTTTATCACCAGAGTTAATTTGGAGAAAATGACGGTGAATGATTTGGGGCAAATGGCATCTGTTATGGTTTCAAGGAGGAAAAAATGTAGTTTTTTTTAATGTTTAAAAAACGTTTTTCATTGTTGAAGTTGTCACAACATTTTTGCTAACATGGATTACAAGGATGATTTGGCATGTGTTTACGTATCGTTAATTGGCCTGCTTATTTTCCGTCCTCCATGTCAGCAAGTCAGGTAACGATTTTTCCCTGGCGATGGATGAAATGCAAACTGAAAAAGATCAATGAGTAATTTAGAGCATTTCAAAATTGAGTAAGTAGTCCGTGATCATTGTATAAATTTAATGATTTTTCAAACATTTCACTCCATCTTTACACTTTTTTGGCCTTTCTTTTATTTTAATAAGTGAATTTGTATATACTTTGAGTGCTCGGGTGGAAAAAGTCTCGTGTTTGCAACGACAACCTTTTACTTGTGGTGTCAAATCCAGTGCTATTTCCCTCAATTTTTTTCAAACTAAATATGGCAACACAAACACATTTGCGAAATTTTAAACTTGGCGTGGTTTTAAACCTGCGCGTGTTATATGATTTCTCTCTCTTCTCCCACCAAATTCTTAACTGTAAGTCTGTAAAATCGGCTCAAAATTCCAAAAGAAAAGGTAGCATATCCCAATTCCCAATCCCAAGCAAGGGCCTATACCAATATATATATAAATATGCACTGGTAATTTGTCTCTAGGGTTTTGGGGATTCGTTTTCAATTTCATTTTTCTTCTGCATTTGAAAAGAAAAAGAAATGGATAGATACCAGAAGGTTGAAAAGCCGAAACCGGAATTGCCGGTTAACGAGAATGAGATCCGAATTACTTCTCAGGGTTTGGTCCGTAATTACATCAGCTATGCTACTAGTCTTCTGCAGGTTATACATTAATTATCTCTCGTTGCTATTTTTTCATGGTATTCATTTTTTTTTTTTGTGGTTTTTGTTGCTGTTTTTATTAAGTTCATGTTATGTCTTTTGATTTTGTTTCTTTCGCATTATGACATTTATGGATTTTATTGGCGTTCTTGTGATATCGTTGCTTGTATTTGGGCGCTCTAATTTTCTTTTCTTGGTTTTACGGTTGACTTCAGTTCGTAGAATGATTTTATGAGTTTTTTTTATTTACATTTATTTTTCCTTTTTCCCTTCGTTTTAATTTTTTTTATGTCTTTGTTTAATGATTGTTTGAGAATTAGATATTACATGAGTAATAAATTTCCCCATCCTCATCATTTTATATCCTTTGGTCTGTATTTGCCACTATACAAGTTTGGTAAATAAGGCGAGTTTTACCCGTGAATATAATTAAGAGACTTGTGACAGAATGTCTCTGTTGTTTATTTGTGAAAGCTTTCACAAATTTTTTTATCGTGCTTTCAATTATCTTATCTCTAGTGGGCCAGGAAGAAGGATGAAAACTTGTATTTTAACATTATTTCGACTTGTATTTCTGATGCCTTGTGGGTTGAACAATTTTCTTCTCGTTTCCAATTTCCGTTGTTTATGTTCATATAATGGACATGTTCGCATCTCCATTAGACGATGATATGCTTATTATTTAATATTTTTATCCCGTAGTGTATAGTCATCCTGAAATCTGGAATAGTGTTTTGAATACCACAGTTGTTCCCCATTAAGGATCCGTTCCGCCCTGAAATAATCTGCTTTTCAACTGAAGGAAGAGTAGGTACCTAGTATGATTCAAAAGAAATGAGATGACGTCGTTGTGGAACCATTGAGGAATTCCACAATAAAAGTAAGCACCCAGCATTTAAAAGTTCCAAAGTGCAGAAACTTCTCGCATTGGATAGTCTTTGTGGGGGAATTATGAAGAATTAAATTTTAAGTGATCCAACCACATTGGTAACAAGAGGGAGTAATGTATTAATTAATATACTGCAGAATTGATTATCCAGAACTGAGAGTGGATAATGAAATCTTTTGCCAAAATATGAATGTAACGCAAATTAGGGCTCTGGTCAGTGATGCAAGCTTTTCCAACTTTTTTAGTCTAAATTTGCGGAGGTTGAATATCATGCTTGGTCTTGTTAATTGAGACCTAATTGAAGTTTGTGTCAAATATTTTTGTTCAATTTGATGCATTTGTTTTTTTTTTTTCTTCTTTATCCTCTCTCATGTGCATTCTGATCGTTTCACTTGTTCACGAACTGGGCCTCTGAACAAGTAAAACCTGAAATTTCCATGGTGCTTATATTACTTCACCCAATAGGTGCAAAGCTTGCAAGAATTGAGTTATGGAGAATTTATTAAGATATTGCATGTATTTTGTGTTCGCTATCATCCAAATGTGCTAGCTAAGCATGTTATAATTCCTGATGTTTAGGAGAGAGATGTGAAAGAGATAATCTTGAAAGCAATGGGTCAGGCGATAAGCAAATCTGTGGCTATTGCAGAAATTATCAAGGTACCTTCATAAACTCCTTGTACATATATTTCCTTTTTCATTCATTTGTTTTGAATACAATGGCTGAACTCGGTCCTTTTGTTTTGAAACAGAGAAGAATCCCTCGATTGCATCAAGACACTGCCATCAGTTCAATGAGTATAACGGATACGTTTGAACCCATTGAAGAGGGCCTTGAGATGTGAGTTTCGACTGGCGTGTATTTAGTTTGTGCTCCTTTATAGTTTTCATTCGCATGCAGCTTTATGGACTTAGTGGTGTTTCATTTTTGTTCTCTTTAATTTAATGCATTTTGCAAATAGAAGATATACTACTGAGTCTTTAATATTGATTTTAATTCCTAATTCAGAGTGGAGCAGACTCGTCATGTCTCATTGATTTCCATCACCTTGTCAACTAAGGATCTCAACGAGAGTTCTCCTGGGTAATTTTCAAGTTTTTTGAATCTCCACTAGATTTTTTATGGAGGGTTAAGAGGAACAAGGGAAGTAAGGAGGTAGATATAATAACTACCCATGCTCTGATGCTGAAAATGTTGCTTTGATGAGGGAGTTTGGAAAAATTCCTTTTTCAAAAGCTACATATGTTTTTAACAACCGGGTATGTTTCTTGTTGTACTGCTTGGTAGCTTGTACTTGTTTGTTGTTGATTCTCAAAAATTTGCTGTTTTTGGTGGGAGGTGTCATCTGTATCTTTCTGCACATGCCTGTTTTTTGACTTGATATGATATACTCTGAGCATAACATATATATATATATATATATATTTTGTACTGTAGGTACCAAGCTCCATCTTCTATGGAGCAAACTAAACAACAGTATAACTATCGGCTGCAGCAGCTGCAACCACCACCTAGACAAGTGCGTGCAGTGTACAATGCTGGTAACGGAGGTAATATTAAGAAAAGGAATTGAAATGGAGCCTCATATCGAACTATTACATCCTTGATATTAATGAAATTTGATATTTAGATTCATATGGAAGAGGAAGAGCTCGTGGCAGAGGTAGGGGACGGGGTTGGAACAGAGGTGGATATGCAAGCTTTCAAGGTACACACTCACTGGAACCATTTTTTGTCCTAATATGCGGACTGTCTTATATCGCGTTGCATCAAGTATCCTATATTTCTAAGTCCTCATCTTTCATCCTGGCAGAAAATGGTGGATATTCAAACTGGGGCCGAGGTGGCAGGCGTGGTATTGGTAATGGCTGGGGTTATCGTGGTTAATGTTCTTCAACTCAGGATTGTCAAACAAATGATTTTCTGCTGATGTCTTGAATTCAAGAAAACATGTCAAATTGTTTTGAAATAAGGACGTGTTATTGACTATTGCAAGAATACGCAGTTTATGTTTGAACTTGCTCTAGAATTGTTCATAATTAGAAACATCATCTTTTTGTTTATTGACAGGTGCTGGATATGGAAGAGGCATAGGTGGAGGTGGAGGTGGAGGTGGCAGAGGCTATGGCCGTGGCCGGGGAAGTGGAGGTGGAAGGATGGGCAACTATGCAAGGAGTGGCTATGTGAAGGGTGACAGCAACCAGGAATAGTTTCAGAATTGTTCTTGTATGATCTACCTAAAGCTTGCATTGGCTGGCCTCATGGTTTCCTTTTAAATTTGTGTTTAATTGTGGCTTATGTTACCTTGGGTCGTTAAGCAGTTCATTTGCTCGACTTTTATCATGTTGATATAAGGTGAAGGTTGTTCCAAATATGCTTCTATTTTATGCCAAAGAGCAAGTGTAGCCAGGTTGTGCCTGCTATAATTCTTTGATTCGCGTTGCTAATTTGTTTTCTTGTTTCAAAATACTAGTTAAGTTTCAATGTCTATGCGTATCTCTCTCTCCATATCTCGCTTTGTGTGTGTGGGGGAGGGGGGCTTGGTTATCATCTCTTACGTGAACTGACGTGCTTAAAGAGTGTTCCTACTGGTTGGTTGCAATGTAGAATGAGAAATTTGTCTTCAAAATTACTGAACAAACAATAACACGTTGAGCTCTGGTCCGCCTACGTTGGGAGATCCTTACGGTGGGTCTTAGGCAACGACATATGCTGGCAGGCTCTGAGATTGTGAGATAAAAGTGTAAAGAGAGTTGCGTTGAATTAACGTATCTATATCTTAGTAGCTAAGCTTAGGCACGATCTAATTTTATATTTTTATTTATTTATTTATTGGGATTAGGTGGGATGTGATGAAAATTTCATCGATAAGATACATGAAAAAACTTTTTATAAAATTTAGATAGAAAAAGAATAAATCAACAATTAAAAACTTGATTGTTTGGACCAACCACAAAATATACTGCCCATGCCCCATGGGGACTTTAGCATATAAAGACTTGAAATAACCAATAAAATAGAAAATTCTCATTTTTTGAAGTCATAAAACAAAGGTACACAATTGAATCAAGTGTCACGTTCATTTCATATGATAGTACATTACCTTATTCATTTCATCTAATAAAGTTTTAAAGATTTGCGACTATAGATTGCACATATAGAAAAAAAGTGGATTTAATTTGTAAAAAGTATTAAGTTTGGGGTACTAAAATTACAATTATTCTTTTTTTAATTTTGGCTTTTTTGTTTAACAGTTTTTAACAACAAATCTAACGAATCTTGACGGCGCGAGATTTTTCGCACAAAAAATTTCAAACAATGAGTTTTCTACGATTTTCAATAGGTAGTGAGTATATCGTAAATAAAAATGTTTTCTAAAGGGATTTTATACTATTAATCCTTACCTCAAAGGTAAACATATCTAAAAATAAAATGTCTTTATCCTTTAGCCTAAAGAGAATCACACAATCTCTGTTTTAACTCCTATTTGGTTTAGCTAAATAGTTGATAAAAAATTTAATTAAACTCAACAATTAATTTTTAACAATATATTTCGTTTTATTTATTTATTTATCAAAATCTATTAAAAATTTAATTTTTAGTTATTCCAAACAAGGGCTTGATGAATTAATTGTCATTGATCATGAATCAACTCACTCGATCCAGATTATAAATTGGATATATTTGAACTTGAATATATGGTTTCTTTACTATAAAATTGATAGGTTGAGGGCTAACGATGTCAATGACTTAAGATTAGAACCAATTTGTCATAATTCTCATAAGTTGAGGATCTCAACGTCATATTCTCTCTATTTTTTGTAACACGTTTCAAATCATACTTTGCAAAACAAATACACCCCTTTTGAAGATTTACAAAAATGTGGTTGATCTATATTTTGCAATATTTGGGTAGTACTCCTTTTCGAATATTGACAGAACGTGGGGGATTTTCATTGCAATTATTGCTGTTCAAGCTGCACTAAAAGTGCATTCCGTCCGCATAAATTCAAAGTACGCGTGGCGATAAATAAGTGGTCAGCACATTCTAGAAGGTCAAAACAGAAGTTTCTCGGTCAATGTAGAGATCTTGGCCCCCCTGTCTTTTCCACTATAAATCGACGCCTCCCCAAATTTCTTGTTCCGTTTTAGCATCTGCATTCACGCCAACGCTCGCTTAATTAGTAAGCTCTCTTGTAAGGTATGATACATTATTTATACGCAGTTTTTGTTTTCAATGTTTTGTATTATTATTATTATTATTATTATTATTATTATTATTATTATGTTCGAACAGTTCGGATTTTAGATTAAGGGTAACCTATTTCTGCATCTGACAGATCCGGTACTTTTTTTTCTAAATTAGCGTAAAAATAATAGTCGGAATGGAGAAATTATTGATGTGAAATTTTTTTTTTTTTCATAATGGTTTTGAAATTTGAAATTAGAGGTTGAGTAATGTAGCATATTGTGAATTGATGTGTTCATAATGAGAAATAAATTATGGAGGATTGATGATGGTTATTTATGTGAACTTGAGGTTAATGATAAATATGGATTTTCTAGCCTTTTGAAATTGTTTGACGTTTGTTTTATGCTGCAATGAGGTTATTAATTTCTAATTTATTTGGAAGCACAATTATAGAATTTCAGCCCCTCTATTGACCTAAGATATTTAATAATGGAAAATACTTACATTTTCTTTTTCAATTATTGTTTATCTGGATATATTGGATGTGTGCGTTGTTAGTAGCTAAAATTGGATGGGAATAAAAGAGTATCAGCATGAAGATGCTGAATTAGGATTTATTGTAGCTGGAGCATTGAATAAACTTCTACATTAGGCTATAAATTTATAAATGAGCTCTGGTGAAATATATGTTTTTTGGAAAGTTAGATAGATATGCATAATCCTTTTTTCTAGTGTATTGTTTACTTCATTTTTCTTGAACTAAAGAATGAACATTTTGTTAAAAGAATTTTATTCTGTGCATGTAGATGACACATTTGTTATTCGAACTGTGCAATCATAGCTTAAGACATTACGTGCAAAAGAGAATGTATCTCCAATTCAAAATTTCAAAATTTCATTTTTTGGTGCTATATCTAAGCACTCATGAAACATATTATGGACTACAATTCTTGTTGTGCTCTGGTAATTCCAATATTTATTTTGGAATGCAGGATTGACCTTGAAATATTTATTGATTACTAGAATTTTGTAACTTGTGAAACGTATGTATGTGTGCTCTATCTTATGTGATTGGTTTTTAAGTTCTTATTGTTCCATGCTTTCCTATTCCCGGAACTGAGTTGTAATTTGTGTAATTATTGTCTGATGAAGTGGTGACTTGTTGACTGTCTGCCGATCATCTTTTCTTTTGGATAATAACTCCACTGAACTGTTGAAGATGGCGGAGGTACGTTGTACATTTTAGCTATTTAAATTATGCTTCACTCAATGAACAAGTTAATTAGTGGAAGTGTTTCATCATTTGCATTTATTGCATTTTCTTCCAATAGATTTGCATATATAGGCTATGTACGAATTAACCAATCCTTTGTTATGATAGGAGGGACACAAGGTCATTTTGAACGTGTATGACTTGAGCCAGGGTCTAGCTCGCCAACTGTCGACCACATTTCTGGGAAAAGCTATTGAAGCCATATGGTTAGTGTTATATTTCTATAAGGTTAATATGTCTGAACACAAGTTCCCCACATTTAAGCATGTATGTACAGCTGATTATCCTAGTTAACAAAATATATTTTATTAGTGATCTTTGTGCACAATTGTTTCAAAATGAAAGAACATTCATTTCTATTTAAGCTTGATTATCGGTTGGTAAAACCTATTAGAACAACGTATGAATTTTTTATCTTCAATTTCTTGCTTTAGATGGTTCTTATTTTCATTTTAAACTGTTTTCAGTTGACAAGTAGCCGGAAGTTTTAATATCAATAATGCTGAGACCTCCTGTGTTGGAAATTTATCATCACATTATATTTTACTGTGAAAATTCGTCAAGGTCTTTAGTTGTGCTTTTTTTTTTTTTAATATTCAAAATCTATGTGCTAGGGCAGGTTGTATAATGCATTGTGTGATGAGAATCTTATAAAGATATTATTTAATTTAGTTTTCAACTTTGATGCTTATTTTAGGAAACATAACTAGTTTTTGATTTCATAGGTTCTATTGTATTTTTCTATTTTAATTAAGACTAGTTTAAACCCTATATAAAGGGGCTTCTACATTGTGATAGATACAACTGAAATAAGGATATTTTCTCTCTTAAATTTTGCTTCTGTCTAATTCCTCTCACCTTTCAATCTCCCCCTCTCCTCTTTCCCCTCTTTTCTCTTCCACTTACCCCTTCCCCTTCTTCTATAGTTGTTTGATTGCATCCTATGTCATTGTGTCTTTAAGTTGATGCAGAATATTCTTTTTGTATGCATGTGCTTGGTTTATTCATAAGTTTTGGTGTTCCAAGTGATTAGTTTCTCTAGGTGTTTTGAGGAAAGAAGATGGTATTTTATTTATTGCCATGTCATTTTAGTTCATTTATCTTTTTTCATTCTCTAGACAGAGTGTCAGTGTTTATGAAGCAGGTCCGGTTCATTGACTCGCATCTCCATACTCTTGGAGCTTGTTTATTGGAAAGAGGTTCTTATTTCACTACCAAGTTAGTCTAATTAAAATTTGTTTTTCTTGAACATATTTAGGCACACGGGAGTTGTGGTTTATGGTAATGAATACTATTTTGGAGGCGGCATACAGAATGCTTCTGCTGGAACAACACCATATGGCACTCCAATTCGTGTTGTAGATCTTGGTGTCACACACGTGCCCAAAGATGTATTCGAAATGTATCTGCAAGAGATTGGCCCTCGCTACACTGCGGAAACATATAGTCTGCTAACTCATAATTGCAACAACTTTAGCAACGAGGTGGCACAGTTTTTGGTCGGTGCTTCCATACCAGACTACATTTTGAACCTCCCCAATGATGTTATGAGCAGCCCAATGGGGCCTGTCATATGTAAGTTCTGTTATCATCCTTATTACCAATACACTTATATAGTATAGCTGGTTCACATTTCTAGCTCTTGATCGAGGGGAAGGGGGTTTGGAAATGGGATTGGGGCGAGCTGTCTCTTTGTCCTTCCATAGACCAAAATAAATCTATAACTGTTCTTTCCCTTTGGCATGTCTATTAGAGTGGAAATGGGGAAAAGGGAATTTCAGGGATGGTCTGCTTCAATATAAAGAAAACCATTTCTCTGCTTTTTGTTTGGATGGATAAGAAACGAGAGGGGAGAAAAATCATGATTTCGCCAATATATCCTTGCATCTTCTATAGAATATGGACAGAAAAACAGAGAAAAATGATTTCACCATTTTGTTTGTCCATCTTATGTAAGGATATTGACAAGAAAAGAAGTATAACCCTATTTTTTATGTAAGATATATTTTATTTTTTTATTGTGGGTGGGTGGGTGGGAGTGGGGAGGCTCTTCATTTATCCCCGGCAGTGGAGGGAAAAGCAATCGTATCTTCCTGTCTGTCACTTGCTACTTGGACTACCCCCAATTCTCTCCATGATAGTTGTTTTTCGGTTTCTATGCCATGCTGGTTATACCCTACAATTTTTGTAGTTACAACTAATATTGATTTCTTTTATTTCAAGTATTTGATAATAATGGGAATGATGCTATATATAACTGTTCCACGATTTCTATAAGAATTTATTTAGGTAACTAGAATGCATTTTAATTACAGTTCTTTTGTTGGTTTACTGGCAAATTTTAGATGAACATTGCCAAATGGTCGCCCTTAATTATTCAGCTGATGTGAACTATAATAGTAACATGTACGAGGTACTCTACTAGTAAGATGTAAGATGTGTTCAAGTTTTTTAGTTGCTCATTAAGGTAACTACCTCTGGTGGTACAGTGCCTATGATACAGCAATTGGAGACAACACTGAGAGCAGGCGCGGTTCCACAGGCTCCACAGTTCAGGCCTTCTACAGCTGCCCCTGTTAAGAAGTCCACAGGCATTGAAAACAAGGAGTTCCGGAGTAAAACAACACCAGAAGTAAAATGTGCCAGTTCTGAAGAACAAGAGGAACCGAAGAAGAATGTAGGCTCCCCTGCGGGTGGAGCACAGGAGTCGTCCCATAAAATTGTACAAGATCCTCTTGGAAATGCTCGAAGCAAATTACAAGAGGAGATCAGTGCAGAGTTTGCTGCACTTATGGCTAGCGGGACACTACGTGCAAGTGAGGCTGCTGCTCTAGCAACTAAGAGAGTGATGCAAAGATATGGACATATGAATGCTGCGCAGAGCTAGAATTGGGGGATAAATGTGTTCCGTAGCAATCCTAATCTTAATTCATTGGACTGTATTTTTTAGACTGATTTAATTGATGGAACGCTTCATTTGAATCAGAACTCCTGTTGTTAACTGCAGCGGCAGCTAAAATGTCATTAGCTGTTTCCGTTATTGCTGGCAAATGCCAGGTTCTTTGCAAGGCCTGAAGACTGTCATTGATGTGTATTTCTTACCATGTTTAATTCAGCATTATTTTGTACTTGAAATGCGATTGAATTTGTACACTGATGATAAGAGTGCGAATGCTTACTGCGTGAACGACCTTCGATTAGATCCCAATTAACGTAATATAACATGTAAATCGACTTAAAAACATTTTCAAATACAGTGTACAAAAATAAAAGAAAAAGTCGAGATGGGTTGACTTTGCTTTCCGTCATGTTTACCATTCCTGGTGGGACAATGTGAGACAGGTTGAGGATAAGAAATTTTGTCATGCTTAGACGAATTTAGTCTCGTCACTTCAATTGCACTCTACTATTAATTTTTTACTTGTAATCAAAAGTAGAGAATATATTAAAAATTATATTAGCAAATTCTGTAAAGTACTTACATAATTTGAGAGAATTCAACGCAATGAGATACCAAATGCAATAGAGCACCAAGTTTCATGTGCGAGATTAACGGAAGTGGGCAACTTTCACTGGTTTTATTTCCGAATGGAACTTCATGATATCCCAATGTGGCTTCGTTTCAGGGAGACAAAAGACTGTTTCGCTCGAATTTTTGTAGGAGGTCCATAGATATGTTTTCCTTTGAGATTGGACTACATTAAATTACCATGTCAATTTGTGACTTATTTATTTATGTTGCTAATTGCATGCCTTATTCCCCTCAAGTAATGATTTGACCGTGTAAATTTGCATTGACCTTGGAGATACAAACAGTTGACAAATCTGATTGAATAATAATGAGCACCAATTTAAGCCTAATTATATAATTCATTTAATTACACTTGTCGCTGGTGCTGTCACCCAAACTAGTGATAAATAACATTACTTAGTCTGATTTGATAGGTTTCTACCAAATTCAGCAGTGAGTTGTGGCTGATCAACTCAACCAGACTTCTATTTCATGCGGGACAACCAAAACCAATAATATTCGACGTGGCGATTGTTTTCAAACTGCAGAAAAATAACACGGTCAAGCTGAAGAGCACGATCGTCTAGGATTCCTTGAAATCGCACCCCATTCCAGGTCGTCTACAGCTTGTTTCTCTTGTTCTGCATCAGCAATCTCGTTTTGATGATTTGCAGGTGATCCGATCAGTTGGGAAGAAGATGAAGATAAAGATGGAGAAGCAATATGCGAAGCCAATACTGTATTATCTGGTCCGACCCAAAGGTAACTAAGAGCAGTGACCACGTCGCTTATCAAAGGACGAACATATGCATCTTGTTGAAGACACAAAGAAGCAACAGCAACTGCTTGATTCAAGCTTTTCTTCGGGATGACCTCTGGAAGCAGTGGATCAGCCAGTTCTGAGAATCTACTTGGTTCCTTGAAAATGGGTTCTGCCTGGTACTCAGTTCAAAATTAGACTAGTCAGATTAATATAGTGTTATAAAGAATCCTTCAAGTTTATAACAGAATCAAGTTCAAGTAGTCCACTGTTGAAGTAGTCTTAACTCAATCAGATAATTGAGGGAAATAAAAACTACTTACCCAGGTTACTAAATTTTGTTCGTCACGTTTCCTTGTGTTATCAATAACTCTTCTTCCAGTAATTAACTCCAAGAGAACAACACCAAAGCTGTATACATCTGACTTCAATGTTAATTGGCCTGTTCTTTGGTATTCGGGGGCACAATAACCGTATGTTCCCATCACCCTGGTAGATACATATGACTTATCACCCACAGGTCCGAGCTTGGCTAAACCAAAATCGGAGAGTTTTGCATTAAAATCCTTGTCCAGCAAGATGTTGGAGGATTTTAAATCACGGTAAATGACAGGTGGGTTGGCTTTATCATGCAAATATTCAAGACCTTTGGCAGCATTTAGTGCTATTTTCATTCTTGTGAGCCAACTCAATGGAGTGCAGCCTGGTGGAAGATCTGTAAAATGAAGTTCACAAGTTTTTAGTCCAACGTGCTTGCCATTTGGTAGGCAGTACAAGACAAGACTAAATAGCATCTTATCTTATGTTTTTTTATTACTATCGAGGAGTCATATCATAATCCCAACGAAAAAAACAAGTAAAGGCAAAATATGCAGTACCGAGTAGATGGTCTTCCAGAGATCCCAATTGCATATACTCGTATACCAAAAGCCTCTGTTCTCCATCAGCGCAGTATCCTATCAGATTTACCAGATTTTGGTGGTGTAAAAGGCTCAGCATCAAAACCTCTACAAGAAATTCTCGGTTTCCTTGCCATCCATTGCGGTCAAGTTGCTTCACAGCTACAATCTGAATTTAAATCAAGAAAAAAGCCAAACAAGTGACAAGTTTACTGCATTAAGTGAATTAATAAGCTTTAACAGAGTGCTTGACATTGTCAAAAATATTGAACTACCTGCCCTGTTTTCTCAAGGTAGCCCTTGTAAACTCGTCCAAACCCACCTTCACCCAACATACATTCTGGCCGGAAGTTCTTTGTTGCCAGCGCCAACTCCTTGAAGGTGAAAGTTAGGGCTGTATTTTTGCCGCCCTCTTGATTTGGAGCATTATTATTTTTAGCTTCTTCTGGAACCGTTTCTGTGGAAGAAAAAGAAGAGCATGATGCAAGCACAAAAACACATAGAATTCTCTATCTGAAAAGGAAGAACTTGCACAATTTTGAAGGCCTAAAGCCCTTGTTCACTCAACTTTAAGCAAAATTTTACGTCGGTGTCAGCTCGTCTAACAAAAATGCTGACTTAACAGGATAGTTGGCACTTAAATCAAACTAACTTATGGACACTGACTGTCCTGAGGAACCAAATTGTAACAACAATCAAATTTACTGATCAATCTAAAACAAGTGGAAATTCAGTAACAATCAAGAAATTTAGCTAAATTTTTAACCACCATTGCATGTAACCCCATTTTTAATGTCGTAGTAAATCACAGGCTTAGCTCAATGAAGTCACCTTTTTTTTTATAACAAAAATGCAATCTATTTACCTGGCCGTGGCCGTGGCCGTGGCCATGACTGTGGCTGTCGTGGTGCTCTAGTCTGCGGCCTGCGCTGTGGTGGCAGAGGCAGCGGCGACCCTTTTGTCCGGCCACCACACCTCTTGGACGCTTTCCTCTCATGGGAAGCGAAACATGAAAAACAATTCATATTATGCCTTAAAAAATCCTAGGTGATCCAGCATTCCCTTGATAAATTTCAAATGCAGTCATTCCTATTGGCCAGATTTAATTAAAAGGCCAAGAGAAACCATAATAATTTTGATTTCTTGATTTGTATTTTATCAATAATATCACCAACGTCTGCCCTTTTAAGGCTTGAAATAAAGAATCTAAACAATGGGTTTTTGAATAGAAACAAGGAACCAAATAACAAAACAATGTTGAATGGCCAATAAATAATGAATTAATTAAAAATAAAAAAAATCCAAGAATTTAAGATTCTAAGAATAATTCCTCAGAACTAAATCATCTGAAGAATCCATGCTTTTAGATCTGATCAGAGAGAGGGAGGAAAATAGTTTTCTCTTTTCCTCCCAATTTCCCGCAGAAAATGGACAGAGAATGGGAGGGAGAAGTTGAAGGATGTTTAGAAATAAAGAAAGAAACAAATATGTGGGAACCGTGTACGTTTGTATGAGCTTGGATTTATTACAGGTCAACCACTACATGCTGGCAAATCATCGCATTTTATATTTATTTTTTCTTCGTTAATAGAAAATATATTTTCTGTTTTAACATGGTAACGAGTTCTTTATAAAAAGGTTGAACCCCAACCTTGAGCCTCCCACCGATCCTGCCCTGGGCCAGGTAACGAGTTCTTTATAGTCTCCATCCTTAGACGAGATAATTCTATGGCTTATTAGTAAAAAATATTCTTGCATTTGATTTTTAGTGTGCATAACGTTTCTATATTTCAATTTTTTGCATTTTTATCCCTATTTATACGTTTAATTGTGAAAGACGTCATTTTCATTAATTTTTATTCAATTTCTTATTTAGACTTCGTGAAATCTTATCTAAATGAAACAAAAATAAAAAGAATAAAGAATTAATTGCTACAATAGATCCAGATTTTTCAAAAAATATAAATGAGACTCAAACAAATAATTAAAAATCAAAACTAAAAAAATAAAATAACTTCATCCACCCCCACCCCCACGCCTAAAACCACACTTTTTCAGCCATTGCCATTGCCATTGCCACCGTCACCGCCACTGCCACCACTCACCGTGAAATCAATTCTTAATTTAATTTAGACAAATCCTATGATTATTTGGGGCCGAGGACATCGCTGGTTGTTTGTTCGTCTTCTATATTTTCAGCATGGGTTGGTATGGAGAAGAAAACTATATTGGGGGGCGTGGAGAAGAAAATCGCCACGATGATGGTCACGATAATGGTGGCCGGTGACGATGATGGTGTAGCACAGCCGAGCGATGCGTTTGAGAAAGATGAGATGGCGGGTGTGATATGGGTGGTGATTTCGATAGCTGGGTGTTTGTGATTTGGTGGGCAGCGACAAAACTGGGTATTGGTGCAAGGATTGACTACACATTTGGTGAAGTCGGTGGTGGTCCAAATGATGGAGATGAAGCTGTTTGGAATTGATGCTTACCCAAAAGAAGTCGTCGTAGGCTTGGAGTCGGTGGTGGTCAAAATGTAAGTGCTCGGTGTGCAGTAGCGGTGAAGAAGTTATTGGTTTTGGGGGTGGGGTTCGGGTTGGGTGTTTGTGGTTTTTATCTGTTTTGTTATTTTAATTGTTTTATATGCAAATATACAGTGGATGTTTGATGAATATTATTGAGGAAATAATGTATTTTAAATAGTGATATGATGAGAAATATATGGTTAAAAAGTAAGAAAAAGTTATTGATGTGACGTAAAACATTATTTTATTTAAAAATGTGTAATTGAAAATGAGTTTTAAAATAATGTTCGTCATAAAATAACTATTTTGCACTCTTGTTGAGATTGTAGTCTATCTTAATTTTGGCGGTCAACTTGATTTTTATCTAGCTAGTGTAAAATTACTGTTGTTAGTATCTCAATTATATCAGCACCTATTCATGTTATCTTGGGTTTGGTAAGGTGACTTTCGGTTTTTAAATTTCTTGATTTAATTATTTAATTAATAGTAAAATATAAATTTACTATTTAATTGGTTTTGGGTTTCATCCTTAATTAAATTTGAAAAATTTGGGCATATGGTTGCAATCAATTATTTATTATTTATTTTATTTAAGTAAGAGGTATATTTGTCATTTCATGAATTTTTATTGAGAAATTGGATAAAAATTGATGAAAAATGACGTTTTCCACAATGAAACGTGTAAATAGAGATAAAATACAAAAAATTGAAACGAATGAGAATTTTGCATAATAAAACCTAAATGTATGAACGTTTTGTGCTAATAAGCCTTCCATCATCATCCAAGCTGCATATATTATTCCTTACATCAATAACAATTCATTGTTGTCTATATCATGGATTGAAACAATAAAATAATACACCACTAAAACTTGAAATAGAGAAATTAATTGAGATGGTGTGAAGTCACCCCCGATTTGATGAGTTAAATCATCTCGAAGGTACTTCCAATGTTTGAAGAAATTACCATTCCCATGTTTGTAAGACGGGATTATTGTTAAGCACTAATGTCAACACGTACCGAACTATAGAGTTAAGAGTAGTGGTGGACTAGTGGTTCACATAAATGCTCGAAATTTCTCCATACTAAATATGGAAAACTAGGATTGGTCCAAGTATACAAACCAATAGAACCCCCACCCCACTCCCACCTCCCCCACACACGGGTAGAATCGAATAAGGGTTGCCGGTACGCATTTGTTACTACGAAAAAATGACGGGATAATTAGCGAGGACCCCTAAAGTGGAGGGAAGGATGCAAGGCCACACAACTTCGCAGTAGCTTGATTGTTTGGTTAGGGAACAAGAGCGATTTAATTAGGCAGGTTATATAGATTGCGATTAGACTCCCTAATCATGGATTAGTAAGACTTGAAACTAAAAACTATCTCATCCTCGACAAGTACTGCGAAGTGGAATCTTGGAGTTAGAAAGTCTAACTATAGTCTATGTGCTACGTTAAAATCAGGGCAATGACCTCAAGTGGCGTTACAATGGGATTATTAGACTTTTGTGTTGTCTACTTGAAAAAATGACGTCCATTGGTGTAGGGCCATCTTATTATAAAATTATTTGAATAGAAATTAAAATTGCACATTTGGTCTCAAATCAATTGGTCGATAAAGTCTATGATATCGTCACATGCTCCTCACATGTTCAACTTTATGAAATTTAATTTATTTCTTAAGTCGGATTGGCATCAAAATAATTGGAGCGATACATTCTTCCACAAGGATTACATTACGACTTAATGAAGATTTTCAAAATTGATTATACAACTGAATCTAAGAAACAAGCCAACTCAGTAATTCTAAAGGCTGCCAAAGTGCTAATTGAACAAAATATTACAGACAGACAGTATAGTTTTTTCACATTTATAAATTCAATAAAAAAAAAAAAATTAAGTGGAAATTACATCAGTAACCCCATTACATTCCAAATTACTATTTACCGTTCATAATTTTTATATAAATGACCCCATTACATCAGGTAACCCAGGAAGCAAACTAACAGGTCCAAGCAGCCCGCCCGGATTTGGTTATATCCGACTGACCCGTTACAACCTTAAACCCAAACTGCCAAACCCCTACCGGTCATTTTCATTCCCGCCGACGCCAACAAATTTGCGATTTATATTTATACACCTCCAAAACGGAATAAACCCTGATAGAATCAAAATAATCTTAGGAATAATGCCTGTGTTAGTAATGTCTTTCAGATTCCGACGCTTTCTACAAAATTCTCGGATTTTGCCCAAGTTTTACCGAGGTGAAGCGGAAAACAATTCTATTTTTTGGGTTTTCTAGTTAATAATTACTTGAATGATGCTTCGGTCAAGGATCTTTGGAAATTTTTTGCGGTAGTTTTATGAGAAAATAAAGTAAATGAGGGAAATTGAAAAGGCTTTCGTTGTTTTTTCCTCATAGGTAATCCGCGTGGACTATCAGGAGGAAGCGTAGATTTTTTTGCTAGTTACTCCACTTCATCGTGTAATGTGAAGACGAGCATCGGCACAAGGCCTGAATGGGGAGGCTGTTTCGGTGCAAGGTAGAAACTTTCAACTACTTTTTGGAATTTGGTATATGTTATTATGCTTATTTTAAGTTTTTCTTTCTATACTTCCCCCCGTGCTATGGGTATTTTGTCGTGTTGCTACAAATGTGAACGATAGGGTTTTGAGTCTTTTTATTGGAGGATTTATCGATTACTTTCACAAGTTCTCTCCCACCGGTTTAATTTTTTAAAGCAGAAAAAGGTTGTTAAAATGCTTGTATAAAACGAGAACTCAGAATTCAGCTGGAAAAATCATGTTCAAACTTGAATGGATTTCCCTCAATCACAATTCCTATCTCTAAAATACATGCAAAGACATCAGTCTAGTTGAAAATGTAGAAATCAGATGACCTATGGTGAATTTTATGCTTTCCCCTTCTTTTGCCTATATCTTCATATTCCTCTCTTCTTTTCTTTGTCATTGGCCATCACTTTACGTAGAATAATTATATCTCTATTTGTTCATAATCTTTAAGTTTCAAATGAGTCCAAGTGTTCTAGAGATTGCACTTACCTTTTCTCCTCTTTACCTATAAATTTAATGATGTGGCTTAAACTTCAATTGTCTTTCACTTTAACATTTTAGTTTCCTAACTTGTCATGATAGCCTTCTTCAGGTATTCCACAGTACCAGAAACAAAGAAGAAGCTACGTCCGGAAGTTGATCTTTTGTCCTTCGTTCGATCTTCGCTACATAAGCTTCAAGGTGACTACATACATTTGGTTCTGTTTCACTACTATGATTGAGGCAGAAATAGGAGAAATGAATATTACTTGAACAAAAACTAGTTCATCTTTCTTCTTGTTGTCATAAGCAGTTGCATTGTGTTCTCCCTGCATTCGATGTAAATCTGTCTAAAATTTGGATGAAATTGCAGGTGTTTCTCACTGTTGGTTGAATAAAACTGACGACACCAATAATGAGTATAAAGAAGATGGGATTTTCCTAATTCTTGCTGGTGAATACAATGAAGACTCTTTAACGTCACAGGACGATATTGTGATCACGTTTGAGAAAGTGAAATCACTTCAACAGAGGCAATTGAACATTGATGTCTCAAAAAGTTCTTTAGATCTTAACATATAGGAGAACAGATAAATCATTTGACACTTCTCACATCTGATGCTGCAGGCATCCTTTCCTTCAAGTTTTGGCTTTTCAGCACAGCACATCAATTTGCATTAACGATATATCTACACATTTGCTCCAGATGATCATTAAGGAGTATATTACTTTTCCTATTTTGTTATCTAACAAACATATCTTTAAGGTGCGTTATATATTGTACTCAAACGTGTTCAAGTTTCTACTCCATGTACACCTTTTGCTTACGTGCTATTAATAACGTAGTCACCATATCATATAGTTTTTTATGAAAAGTGTTATATTAATCAATAATTGATATGAATGCCAACTTACTGCTAGCTAAAATTGTCAGCTTACTGTGTTAGCAACTTTTTGAGGTGGGATATATATTGAGTTGCTGCATCTATCTCTTGCGTCTGAATTTATGATTTTATGTATCAAGGATTGCAATTGCTATTCAATTTATGTCAGTTTTTGATTTCTTTGCTTGGTTTCTCTGTTTGCTGCAATAGGGATCAGACTTCTAATTCTACTATGGGAAGACTATAGCTTAAGCAATTTTATCTAGTGTTAATGATGTGTTTTGAACCGTTGATCCTACCTTATTACCTTATCTAATCCCTATCAGCGCAATACCAACTCAATTATCAAAAAAGGGAAAAAGTTCATTCAAACCCTCCAATATGGTGGCCTTAATGTCTTGGTGAATTATTGCTAGCATCAAGCTCTTTCAGAATGTGTTGGTGCTTGGTATACATGTTGACATGAGTTGTAAATAATGTTGCATCTAATCATGAATCTCAGTGCTCTATGTCATGTTATGCATCAGATAATGAAACAAGTCTTAAGGTTTTACTCCGTAAAATTTGTTTTCTTGGGAGCTTGATTCCAGTAAGTTGTGTTATCTTTTATGACTTCAATCTTTTGCATTGTGCAACAATTTATAGACCACTTACTGATAACAATGCTATACCCATTGCTCAATGAAATACATTAGAACAATGTCAATGAGATAACTTAGTGTGGTTGGAACTATTGATTTACGTAATTAGAAGTAACCTTATTAGGTTTATAATGAAAACTAGAAAATCCAATTTATTTTGCCTTTTCATTGGGGTTGGTTTGGGCTTGGACGTCACCTATGTTGCTTGGAATTGGGTTTGGGTGTCGGTACATATTTAGGAGACGATTTTTTTCCTCTTAAACTTAGGATATGGGATACAGCTAGAAAGGATCCAAAATTTTGACATGTGCTCTGGTGCGTCTTACAAACATAAATTTTCAAAATATTACGTACTAATAATTTTAGATGCGTTTTCTAGGAAGCGTAGCATTAAATGGACTTATTTCATGCCTTAAAATCTTGGTTTTATGCGTCAAATCAATTTTATTGCTTTAAAAATTATGGGCTCACTCTTTATCTCCTTGAAACTTTTGCTTTCTTATTTAGCGATCTCCCTTCTATGATTCTTCCGTGTCAACTTCCAAATTGTAGGGTTTGACACAGGATCATACCCATATCCATGTCATGTTGCGTCGACACGGGCACGTCATCCAAATTGAAGAGTCTAAGCATCACAGGATGTCACTTCTTCATTTCTCTACTCCTTTGAGGTGCAGATAAAGACATATAAGTGGAACGGATTTACAATAAACAATCATCAAAACCAATCAAAAAACTTTAAAAAAAAAAGGATGGGAAAAGAAAGGGAGGCTTAATCGTGAGAGAGCTTAATGCATAGAATGGGTCCAAACACCTTATGGGGCCGACATAGCCAACAGATTGGATAATCTACAACAAGCAATGTCACAGCCTACAGTCAGTTCCAACATCCAACACTTATATTTGAACAAGCTGGGGGTTAAATGATAACTACACCCTAATCTTTCAGTAGATTGTTGGACTGAAATGTTAATAGGTTGAGAAAATGTTCCTTTTTTTCTTTTAAAATATAATTATTCAGTTATTCCTTGCATTTTCAGCGGGAAGTTTCTAGTCCTTGCCTTCTTCAAGCCATTTTTCTTGAACATAACATTCATCGAAATAAGCAAGAATAGTGTTATAAGATTTCCTATCACGCTCATTGTTTCTATATGTTCGTAGATGAACATATATTGGTATAGAAGGTAAATAAACAGATCATGACCTGTGTCTTGATGTCAATGCTTTTGGCTAAAAATAATTAACTTTGTTATTGATTTATTGACACTTTCAAG
>CAIGRP010040847.1:0-14394 GCA_903798385.1 Fraxinus cuspidata
ATGCTTACTTCATTTTCACTTAGCCTCCGTTTGCTTATGAACCCCTGTAAGGAATTCGAAATATGAATACTGGCTCCCGAGTCTAACTACGAAGAATTTAAAGGAATATCGACAAAAGAAGATTCAAAACAAACTAAAGTCAAAGCTCCACTTGCACCATCATATCTCATATTCATCAGTTTGTCTATCATATCTCCATTTTCAACTTTATCAGACTCAACAGATCTCACTCATATGGCATCCACTAAACCTTTAGCATTTTCATTATCTATTTAGTGTAAACATAAAATAACACATTTTATATCATCCAAACATAGTGCATGCAGATAATAACATGTCCATCTAATTAACATGGGGTAAGTTAGATGGTCTGTAATTAAAGTAAAAACAAATGAACATTATTAGGTAAGAGCCTTGATGCATCATTATAAAGTTATATTTGGGCTGACAATATAACACATTGTAAGGTATTCTTAAAACACATAATCAAGTTAGTTAACAAAATATATTGGTTTTTGAAACATCAACACCTTTGGGCAGAAGGAAATTTCTAGACCAAGTAAACTTGTTAACTATATTACGTCAATTTCCAAAAATATTACATATAATAACACCTTTGGGCAAGATTCTATATGTAATTATGATGCTAATTTTTTTTTGAAGAAAGCCAAATAAAAAATGAGTGTGCCACTTTGGTAGCTATTACCCACTTTTATTTCAATATATTTCTCTTAATGGGAGCACTAAAATAGACTTGAAGTTTATGAAACATTTAATTATAATAATCGCAATCATCAAACGACAAAAAGTAAATTCATGCACAATTTTGCAACGAAATTGAAAACTAAATTTCAATATATGAAAATGAAATTTAAATGGACAAATAGAAACAACATTTAAAATATTTCAACAAAAATATGAAGTCGTCAATTTTAAATACAATTTTAATATTGGGTCGAAAAATGAATGGATCAAATTTAAAAAATCTCATTTTAAAACTTCAAATTTAATATTTCAAAATTCTAAAATTGGCCATAAAATTAAAATTATGAAAAGGCCCTCAAAATTTATAAATTATAGCGTGACTAATAAAATAGAGACTTGTGATTACATTCACTATATGATAATTTCTCTATTTACACAAGTCTTCATAAAATTTATAATATAAAGAGTTGTACATTTCATATTACGATTTTATTTTTCTATTTTCATTTTATATAAATATACTCTTTTAGGTGTTTAGATTGTAGATTCAGAAATTTCAGATTTCTTTAGTAAGTTCAATTTTACTAAGATCGCATCCAAAAACTTTAGGTTTCTCTAGTAAATTCAATTTTAGTATGATCGCATCATTTGATTTCGATTCCTCACTATTCATAATGTAATGTAGTACATCATTTGCAAAAATGCTATCGAAAACTTTTTCTTTCTGATTGTATTTATTTCCTCGTAATGATATAACTTATTGAGATATCTCAATTTTCATTATTTCAGGTACCTGAAACTCTTCTGGGATTTGAAAACTTGTAATATCTAAATGCTCATCAAGGGTGTATGCCTTTTAATGAGACAATCTTTGCTAATTGCTTGAGTTTCGTTTGGAGATTTTTATATTAGAATCGACTATCATCACGCTTCAGGTGTGCAATCAAATATAGTATTAACTAATTTTACTATAGGACTTTAATTCGAATTGGAGCATTTAAAGCTGGTGTGTGAGATTGTTGATTTATTTAATCAATAAATGCATCTAATTGAATTATCTTTCAAACTTATGGTTCGAATTATCTTTTATGAGGATTTAGATAATGATGCATCTATATATTATTTTCAGTTTCTTAATTCATTTCCCTAATGCTGAGAGAATTATCCAGTCAAATTGAACATCAACAAACTGCTTTATAAAATATCACCCGCTAGGGCATGAGATATTATTTAAAAGTTCAAACTACTCATTTATTCTCAGCATCCTTTATTTTCCATCCTTGTCCGTTGCGGTTGACCAATTTTACATATATTGCACAATCAAATTAATTAGATGGAAAAATTAAGCTCTGACCATAAGCCAAATTATAGTAGGGAGAACTATGATGTTGGGATGATGCATAATATCTTTCCCTAAACAGAAATGGGAAGTACTTTGTTCTCAATAGTAATAATTAATAAATTTATTGGAAACATTTAACAAGAAATAATGCTAACCCATTATTGTCGATATCTCAACTAACACTTATTAAGAAAATTGAAAGTTAGGATTATTAGCATCAGCAAGATACAGTATCTTGATTGTATAATCTGAAAAATTATGTTTACAGTTTAAATTGAACAGTAATTTCACAAACTTCAGGTTGGGAACACTATGCAATCATTTAGTATATGTATGAAATCTATTAGATACAAATAATATTTTGATGATAAACATGGAGGACGATGGGACCCCATTTATCACCCAGATTAATTTTCAGAAATATAGGGAATTCAGTCCCTATTTTAGCAATTAATGGTTAATGAAAAATTTTGATGAAAGTGAACAAACATCATTGAGGATTTCATTCGATTGAATCTTCAAGTTCTTCACTGAATATCTAGTTGAAATTTTAATTTCGTATCATTATTGATCTAGTAATGGTCTAGCTGACCATACCAACCAATATAAGTCAAATTAAATTTTTGGTTCAATATAAGATATAATTCAATTATTTAATTTCGAAGAATATAGCTAAACATTATATAATCATATATAATTTAAGTAATCAAACTAACCAATGTCCTCATGTCATTAGTTATATGTTTTCCTTCAAAGAAAAATATGAATTCAAAATTATACATACTTCGAAACATGTACTATTTCGAGAGCACGTTGTATTTTTTATTGCATCTTCAAAAGCAATATATCAATATTCTTTTGGAATATTGAAAATTATAATTCATTGAGGGGCTTTGACCGTGCTCTAGAATTGATTATGATTGTGATTACTTCCGTTCATTAATGGGCCTATAACTAATGTCGGGGGTGTTCAGCCTAAGGGGCAGTCTACGCCATATGACTATATTACAAATTTCAGTCAGAGAGCACATTTTTATAGATTTCACGATACATTTGATGTGATGAGATGATATAAATTTTAGTTGATAATTATATTATGACTACAAAATTATATTTTCCAGTATTATGGGAATGATTTTTGTCTTAATTGTTAATGTTAAATAATACGAACTCGATTTTCGATAAGTATGTATAAATGAGAAAGTATAACCATTTTCAAATTTTTCGCTTATTGAGCTATCAACTCATATTTTCCTACGTTTTTTCTTACAAGTAGCAAGTGGTTCTTTATAGCTGGAGGAGCATGATGATTTCAAAGTGGTAGTCACACGACATATTGAGTGATATGATACATTTGATGAAGCACGAAGTATTATTTTGCACCGATTGCATTATATTTTTCATAAGCATTTGATTTGGTACATATTTAGTAGTAATCATAGTCATTGGTGGTAGATCTGGCATCTAATCAATATTTATCATCAGCACACGTCATGTTTCGGGTCTACTAGGGTGATTCGAGAGGAGTCGTGTCAGTTGGTATCAGAGCATGATTTTAAAAGTTTTCATAGTTCATGCATTGGTATATCATGTATATTCAGTGTGTATGGTCACATGTCATGGTGGCAGAAATCACATGTTCTGAAGCTCTTGCTACTAGAATGTTTGGAACCTAAACTGATAGAAGAATACTTTTAATAGATTCAGAAATTACTAGTATGTATGTTAGTTGCAATGATCTAATGGTTGATAATGTTATAATTTATTGGGTTGGTACAGTAGTGTATGTAACCTAGTACTCATTAAGAGTGCAACAATGAACAGATACCAATTTGGAATTAGAGTTTTAATGATTTTGTAGGTTATCCATCTATATACATTTGATGGAATGGAGTACAAAGTTACCTAAGTACCGAATTATATGTGATATTATATGTTCCTTTAATGTATATATAGGAAAATCTCTAATTATAGTTTGCACAATAAATAAAAGGGAATAATATTATTTCTGTAATTGGTGACAATCACTGAAGAATTTTAATTACCTTGGGAAGCCAAATGGTCATTAGTGTTATCAAAATTTTGTGGTGATTTGTGGCCACTTCTATGGGAAGATGGTAGAAAGCATGATGGTGCATACTTATGCTATAGGATAAGAAATTTTGGAAGACAAAATGATGATTTATTGATTGATAGATAACAACGTGTTATTGTGTAGGTATGGAAGAAATTAACATTTAGGTGATTTCAATTATTTCGATTATCTATGAGTTGTTGATTATAAGGAATATGAGAAAAATAGGGATAGACTTCATAATGATTACTTATTATGGGGGTAATTTGTTGTTTAAGAAATAGGAGTAGAGAATGTTAGAGTTTGAATTTATTGAGATTGGGAAATTAACATATGAAATTTGGTGGTATATTGATTTGTGAAAAGTTTACGTGATAAATATGAATGTTACTATTTTGTGATCTTATGAAAAATGGATACCATTCAATGTTCGAGGTCATACGATATGACGATAAATGACAAGGTTACATGATCAGAACATGATATGGTAAATAGAAAGTAAATGAATGTTATGGTTGTCCTATAGGAAAATAATGCGATGATATATTTGGGTTATTAAGTTAATTAATTTTGTTATGGCGATTTGTTGGATTATTGTGCTATATTACATATAAATGGAAATTAGTGGAATTTTGGTTATGCAATTTTTGGGTTTTTTATCAATTATATTTTTTGATCTCATGAATAAAGTATTCTATTTGATTGAGATCTATTCTCTGTGGAATATATGGAGGACATGTTGGATAGTCTAAAGTTTAAGACGATCATCAAATATTTACTCATTGTGGAATAGTATCTTTAATCTTAATTAATGGTCTTTATGCAATATACAAGAAGGATTATGCATTGGTGATAGGTCAACAGCCTATTTATGGAATAAGATTATGAAATTTTTATGGATTAAATGTTATTATTGTCTTTTAATAGAAAACCTCTTTAAAAAGTCTCGTTTGACTGGTAGAAGAGAAAGAACAATCCGTGTAGTTTAGAAATTTTAAAAGTTTTGTTATCAGTATTTGCTCTTGTATCTAAAGGTGATGAGTGTTTGATTTACGATAATGATTAATAATAGGGTTTAGGAAGTGCTTAAAAGTTTAATGATACGTTATGCGTTATGCTGTAGATTGTTGAAGAAACCTGATTGAAAAATGATTAGAGTTGGCTATTTTGGGACTGACATTTAGAAATTGTGGTGTTAACAAAGGGTGAGAAACCTCAATACTAACTGATCGAAATTTAAGATATATTCTACATTTGAGAGGATTGAACTTGAAGATGCATATATATTAGTATTAGGTGATTTATAATTAAGTGAACATCATATAGAGATATATCAATGGTTGTTGAGGATAACTAAAATTTTATAAAATCATGAACAATTGAATTTTGGCAGACATTGCCAATTTAGAATGGAAGTAGTTACCTTCAAATATTTTTCACTTGAGGTTCCAAGTGCACAGAATGGAGACAAAATGGTATTTGGATCGTTGTTAACAGATTGACAATGGTTATAAGATTCTTTCCAAATGATATAGTCAGTTCATGAGAGAGATCTATAAAACTACATATAGATAATATAGTTATTTATATAGTGGAGTTTGAGTATATTTGGCTTATTTTATAGGGAGTTACAGAGTTTCTTTTAATAGAAGTCCACAGACTAGGAAAATGAGTTTAGAATATATGCTATCAACGCATTGGTTGCTATTTAAAGGAGACCAAGATAATTACTTATTATTCATGAAGTTGGCATATAAAAGTAGTTACAAATAACTCTTTCGAGGTTATATATGATACTTGCATATTTTAAGGATCTGTTTATTAGGATGAAAGTTGCAAGTATTAAGTCTTAATATGTAACTATTGTTACAAAAAAAAAAATTGATTAGAGAATAGTTTAAATCATGACATAAGGTGAAGATTTGGAGAACTAGCAAAGTAGTATCTTGAACTTCAAATTGGGAAATAATTTATTTTTTTTCTAAGAATTGGTAAAATGAAAAGTTGAGAATATCTTATATTGGTCTTTGAGATGTTATTTAGAAATTGGGTCCAATTGTTTAATGATGGAGTTTGCAATGGGTTAATCGAGTATTTAAGAACGAATTGTGTCAAGTTGAAGGTTGATGAAGAAATCATTCATTATGTGTGCTTTATACCTTTATGTGTTTCCAATTCCAGTTGATTGAATTTCAAGGACGAAATTCTTTGAAGTCGGTAAGATTGTTGCACCCCACTAATTTATAGTTCAAGTCAATAATTATTCAGTCAAAATCAAAGTCAAATAAGGACTTAAATTGAATAAATGATTTTCAAAGGACTTAAATTGTAATTACAAATTCCTGAGGGCTAGAATGATATAATAAAAGAATTTAGGGATTTAGTTTCTCTTATTGAAAATTCAAAGACTAAATGTTATGTTATATAAAGATTGGTGACTTGACTTGCAATTATTCATAGTCATCCATTAAATTTAAGCATATCAATCCATTTATGCTTAGTATTTTTGGGGGAACTTTTAAAAATGACCTAGTCAAATAGGCATATTTTCATTTTGACTTTTCAAACTTATTCATATTTCCACAATGACTTATTTAATGGCAAAAGACAAAAAAACACCCTTAAGTATATAAAACAATCACAAAATATTGTTTTGTTTAAAAGACAATACTACCCTTTAGTTAACAAATAAAAACCAAACACTTCTTACGTAAAATTTCAAAATCAACTTATTGTTATCTATTTATTTAAATACGGATAAAAACTCTCATTTTTCATTTGATTCAACCTTAAAATTTAAAAAATTTATCAAACGCTGAAGTCTAGATTTCTTTTATATCAATCACTTCAAATCGGTAAGTATATTTACGTATATTTAATTTTGTTTTCGTTAAATTAGTATATGTTTTAATTGTTATTTATTTCGACATAGATAGTTAATGTAGATAAATGTTTTTAACAGATCTATAATTGTTTTTAAACATGAACGAGAAAAAAAAATTCATCTGCATTTTAGGACAAAATGGATCGGCGAGAAATAGTCGGACGGCTGTTTGGCCGGCTGTCCTACTGTTAACAGTCGGCTCGGCTATTAACAGCCGACTATTTGCTGTTTCGCTTTTTTTTTTAATTATTGTTAAAAGTCGAATTTTCGACTATGTATTTTCTTTAAAAAATTCTGTCAAACTCTTTCGCCTTTTTTTAAAAAATAATTCTTGTTAAAAACCGAATTTTCGACTATGTATTTTCTTAAAAAATTATGTTTCTTCTTGCATATATGGTTGTATTGCCAATTTGTTACTTTGGTGACTTCGAATTGGATGAGAAAGAAAAATAGGTATGGAGATGGACAAACGATAGACGTGTTGGTACTCCAATTTCCACAACGGAGAGTACAACATATGTGGGAATTTACTATGATTTACAAAACAAGCTGAATGTCGACCCCTCTCAGTACTATATGGAACTGAGATTTCGATCCAAGGATAATTCATCTATTTCGATTCCACCTATGAAGGTTACTTGTGATGAAGAAGTGCATTATCTATTTGAATTGAATAAAGTGTACACGACTCCTCTTTGGTTGACTTTAGTAAGGAAGGATGTCATCGAAGTTGAACACGAAGATTCGGATGGAGGGGATCACAATGTCAATGATTTTTGGGACATAGTGGTGATAGCTCGTAAGGATGATGATAATCCCAAGCCAGTTGTTCCTCATCATGATCTCACGACAACGAGAACGACAATGAATTTACAAACGACGATTTGAATGTTTATCCCGTCAGAGACATGAGTTGGATAGGAGCACAAGGATGATGATGATGATTTGTACGTTAAGCAATTGTTTGAAATAAAGAATGATTTGCAGGAAACTGCGCATCGATTTCAAATTATTTATTTAATTATATATATATAAAATTCAAGCAAAAGGAAATTATTAAAATTAAATAAAGAATATAATATTATTTAATTAAATTTGAAAAAAATAAAAGATTCGTTTACAATGAATATTTAATTAAATAATTTTAAATTAAAAAAAAAGAATTTGCTAATTTGTTAAAAAATAATATTTCATTTTAGTAATTATCAATTCAAATTCTTTATTTAATTATATATAAAAAAAATTCAAACAAAAGGAAATTAATAAAATTAAATAAAGAGTAGATATTGTTTAATTAAATTTGAAAAAATTTAAAGATTAGTTTACAATGAATATTTAATGAAATAATTTTAAATTAAAGAGAAAAAAAGAATAGACCATACGAAACAGGGGAGAAAAAGGAAAGAAAAAATGAAGGAAGAAAGAAAAGGAAAGTAGTAGAAGAAGAAGAAGTGGGTGTGGCTTTTTTTTTTTTTTTAGCACTTGTAGTTTTCATTCCTCAATTCTTCTTATTTTCAAGAGGTAAGTAAATTTATGTTGAATTTTTTAGGGTTTATGGAAAATTTGCATTAATTCAAAGTTTAGTAAAAATTAGGTGTTATTGATATGTATTTGAGGTTGTAATTGAGAATATAGCAAAGAAATGTGTATTAGAAAATTAATGTTGAAGAAAATGGAATTTTGAATAGGTTTGTGAGATAAAGATGTATTCTTTGATTTTCTTTTTATTATGTGATGTTAAACACTTAAATTAAGGATTTGAGGTTTGATTTCTCCATTTTTAAAGCAATTCTAAATTGTTTTTGAGCAATTGTAGTACACGGGCCATGTTTTGAAATTCTGTCCAAAAGAGTGCTTTTTTGTCAATGATTTTAGTGACAATGTTTCAATATAAAAAAATTGGTGTCACATTTCAATATTTTGGAAATAGTACTAGTTTTATCAATAATGTGATTTTATTGGATGTTTTATTATGGAAACAAGATTAAGGGTAAATACTAGGGATTATGTGTTAAAATAATTTATATAATGGAATATATGTTGTTGGTGACCCTAATTGAGATTATGAGATTGAAAATAAAAGTTTATGTTGGTAAATTGTTATTTTTAATGGTATGAAAAAATTTTAAGATACCTTGATGAAGGGATATGATCTCTTGGGGCAAGTGCGAGATATCATACTTGGTATATGATATGTGTAGTGATTAGTTGGTAGATAATTAAAGAGAAAAAAGTTATGAGAAATAGATATACAAGAATAAATATAGAAGTTGAGGAATTATGTTGTGGATTTGCTTTAGTTTACTTATCAGTTTTTAATTTGAGTTATTATACCGTTAGTTCACGTAATGACGTAGAAGTTTGAAAATACTCGTCAATTTAACTAGATTGATATTCATAGATCAGTGAGAGGAAAAACTTAACATATTTTTCAAGTATTCATAAATTAATTATTGTTATACATTTTAAACAATTATGTGAATTATTAGTCTAATTACATGATTAATGTGGAAATATTCTTTCATTATGTTATATGTGGAATTTTAAAGATTTTATATGGATTATTTGTGAATTGGAATGTGAGACATATGTGATATTGAAATTGACCAGAAAAGTACCCGTGATTATATACTTCTAGTTCACTGAGGGGCAACCGTGTTCTATACTATACTGAGGGGTTTTGACCGTGGATGGAGGGATTTTGACCGTGTATAGATAGTTCAGTGAGGGACCTTGGCCGTGTCCTAAAATTTATTATGTTTGAGATTACTTCAGTTCATTAAGGGGGCTTGAGGCTCATGTTAAGAGCGTTTAACCCAGGAGACAATTTACGCGTGTATGACCAGATTACAGATATTGGTCAGATGGTACATTTTTGGTAGATTTTACGATGCATTTGATGTGATAAGATGATGGTATAGATTTCAGTTGATAATTATATAATGACTACAATTTAATATTTTCTAGTATTACGGGAATGATTTATGTCTTGATTGTTAATGTCTGATGTTATATTATGAACTGTTCAATAATACGAACTCGATTTTTGATAAGTATGTATAAACGAGAAAGTATAGTCATTTTTAAAATTTTCCACTTACTAAGCTATCAACTCATATATTTTATCACATTTTTTCTTACAGGTAGCAAGTGGTTCTTTATAGTTGGAGGAACCTAATAATTTTAAAGTGGTAGCGACACGACATATTGAGTGATATGATACATTTGATAAAGCACGAAGTAATTTCTTTGCGCCTATTGTATTATATTTTTCATAAGCATTTGATTTGGTGCATATTTAGTAGTAATTCATAGTTAGATTTGGTGGTATATCTGTCATTTAGTCAATATCTATCATTGGCACACGTCACGTTTCGGGACCATAGGGTGATTCGGGGATGGGTCGTGTCATTAATTAACCAAAAAAAGATAAGTTATTAAACTAATGAGCATGAAATATATAGATATATCATATAAAATCCTCCAAGTTTAATAGAATCATATGCTTAATATAATTTAAATAAATAGGCACATTGATCGTTATGGTCTCCCAAGTGCATGTCAATGTGGGACGCAATCAATTACAATAACATAAGATTATTAATTACGAACTAAATAAAATATTAGGGCAATCATAGTCATCTATCACATAAAGCTTGTGCATCACTACATACTCTCACGTGAGGATGTAAGTGATAAATATGTTATAGAACGCCTTATAGTTCAGTGGGAGATTCAATGACAATCCAAATACTTGTATCTCGAGGTTCAAGGTTTTTGGATAAGTTTGCAATAATTGCATATTCAGGGATTTGCAGTAATGCAATTCGGATGAGGCTATTTCCTTATAATTTGAGAGCTTCAGCTAGGAAACAGTGGGACACATTCCCATCTTACAACTTCACCACTTGGGATAGTCTAAGCCATAAATCCTTGAACATATTCTTCTCACTATACAGGATTACCTGAACAACATTCTTTCAACTTGATTTAGAATGCTATCATGAGGCATAGGAGACATATAAAGGTTAATTGAGATAGTGTCTACAATATGGGTTAAAGAAATGGTTTCAAGTTCAGTACTTCTCCGTTTGGTTAAATCTGACTAGTAGGGCTAATATTGTCTCTACTTGTGATGTGTCAATCATCAAAAGGACGACATATTAGGTATACGAAATCATGGAGGATTTAGTACGTGCCAGTGTATTATGGCCATCTAAACGATCGAGTGGAAAAAAAGCTACAGGGATTCATGAGGTTGAAACCTTAGCATCAATATCAGTTCAACTTGTAGCTTTAACTGAGAAATTGGAAAGCATTGCAGTTAATCTTTCAGTGAATGTAGTCCTAACACGCGGACGAAAAATGTTATCATTGAGAAGGAAATCATGAAAGTGAAAATTGAAACGTGATTTCTCGTGAGTTGTGTACGATCTTATCAAAATGCACCATATCACAATATACCATTAGGTTTTTAGCAGCTAGAAATGAAAGCTTCATGGAAGTATTAGGAAAAATGGCATATGTTTAAGCTCAATTCATGCGAAAGACTTAAACAAGCATTCAAAATATGAGGGATGAGATAGGACAAAACCTTCAGAATCAAATGGCCGTAATGAAAAGTTTGGAACATCAGATCGGGCAAAACTTTTAGGTTCAAGGGGCCACAATAAAAATTCTGGAACATCAGATTAGGTAATTAGCAAGAGCACCCTTACAAAGATAGCTATGGACACTACAAGTCACTAAAATAAATTCTTAACAATAGGTAATGGAATTAAGTGTTTTAGAGAATGAAATCATTGAAGATCCACCTGTGAAAGCACAAACTCTAGTTTGGGTATACGTATCTTCTATTTCGTTTCCTCAAAAGATTCGAAAAAAGCTGGAAGGAGAAACGATTCTGGCTATTATTATGCAAGTGGGATTCGACTTTTGGAATTTATAGTTAAGAGACAGGTGATGTTGAATGAAAAGGTACCTTCCACTAATGAAGATAACGTGGATCTGTATGATAATTTAACAAAAATTATTCCAAATGAGAAGTTAGACAGTCCAAAAGTTAGGGCAATTGTTCTTGTTCAAACATATATGCCTCATGTCTTCTTTCCTCAAATATTGTAAAAGAAGTTCGTAGAACAGTTTACAAAGTTCTTGGACATATTTAGAAAGTTTCATGTCAACGTTTCGTTATTTGAGGCTATATCTCAAATATTAAGCTACACAAAGTTCCTAAAGAAGATGTTATCAAACAAAAGAAAGCTCAATGAATTTGATACTGTTGCGCTAGATGAGAAATGCGGTACTATCTTACAACACAAACTGCATCTTAAGCTAAGGATCCAAGAAGTCTCAGAATATCTTTTTCAATGGGAAATAATTATACTTTTAATACTTTATGTGATTCAAGAGTAAGAACAAATCTATTGCATCTTTGTGTATACAAAAATTAGGTTTGGAAGCACTAAATGAAAATATAATATCACATTGGCAAATCGATTAACCTAACACCCTCTGCAAATACAGAACACCATCCAATATCTCAAGAAACCTCTCATATTATACAATAAAAAATCTTGCAATCAAAGGAGGCCTATTATTCATTTTTAGGAAGATTCAAGAGATAAGATACAAAAAATTAATTCTTTGAAGATTCAACCTTGTGCTTTGAGCAAAGAAGATGAAGACGTGTTCGGTTTTTTGATACCGAATAAATTACTGACAATGATGTTAAATCGATGTTGGATAATTTATATCGACACCTTAGTGATGGCTCGACCCAAATATAACTTGAAGCCACTAGAAGAAACTTAATTGAGTTAATGTTGCTCGTGGTCCAACACTCGTGGATCACCCAGGTTGTGATTATTAGTTGGATGGTGATATATGGTAGCCCATTTAGTGAAGTTTGGCCCAATTGGAATGACCTAACTAGTGCTATATATATATCTTTGCAACTGTTGTGTGTGTTGGTTTGTGAGAATAAGAGAAAAACGTGAGGTTTTGGTTCTTCTTCCTTGAGACTTCGTCTTCCTTTGTGGCTTGAAAACCAATCACCAAGTGTATCCTTCGTGGGTGAGTAAACTTGTGGCAACCAAGTGTTAAAGTTATGGGTTGAGCCTCCTCGATTGGTATTCGTTTGGTTGATTAAACTGAACTCGGATCAAGATTTTTCGAAGATTTCTGCGACAAATGGTATTAGAGCAAGGGTAGTAGTGAAATTTATGTTTTTGGAATGAAAAATCGACCAAAAGTGCCCAGAAACTTTTTTGAAACGAAGCAGAAAACAGATCAAAATATTGTCCAGAAAATTGCCCAAAATCTGAGGTTGTTTTCGTGCTTTCTGGCCAATCCAGAGACCTGGTGGACAAACGGAGACCACTGGTGTGACGTCCAGGTGGAGGAGGTCCTGGAGGTCAGGCGTGTGTCACAGGTGGTGGCGCCTGCGGCGTCTTCATGCAGAGGTCTCATCCGACAGTTTGTTGCTAACATTTTTATGACGTTATGGTGTTGTTAGTTTTCTGTTTCAGGTTACACATCGAAGTTTGGGAGATTGTGTTCGGGATTCGATCATGGTTGGTTGATTCCTGCGATTGTTGGAGACTTCAGGATGAATAGTGGAGGTCCTAAAGTGATGAATTTGCATCTCTCAATATTTACGGACTTTCAGACGTGGTCCGCTCGGTATCGTGTTATTTCCTTTTTATTATTACAGTTATAGTTTTGTGTAGAATAACATTTTATTTTTTTGTATTAGAAGTCATCGTGTGGGATAACATTAGGATTGTGGTTACCGTGAAGGGGTAACCATTCCCTGTTGCTAGATTTATGAATTACTTGTTAATTATTTGTCTTAAATTTTTCGTGAATTTGATGTCAATTATTTTTCAATATTAGAATTATACATGATCTTAGGAAAATTTATTTGATCATTCTGTGTAAATTGTGTATGTACTTTGCTTGTGGTCGTCGTTTGATTGTATTTTGTGTTTTGTGCATTTTTTTGGTAAAAATGAGAACACATTTTAATGAAAAAATGATTTTTCTTTTTTGATTTGGCAAAATGAATTTTTTTAACTTTTGATGGCAAATGTGGTCTAAGGTAAGTGCAAAAAATAAGATGTATTTTAACTGCAGTAAATTTGGACATGGTGGAATAGGTTGTCCTAGGAATGATAATAAAATGAAATATGAGGTGAGAGATGTGGCGAATGTGTTTATAGGGTCGAGTGATCACCCTAGTGATGTTTATTGAGAGTAAACCTAGTTACTGCATGTACATTCGTGTGTAATCCTTTTTGTATGTCTGTGATTGCTCAATTTTTATTATATGATTATATGTTGTATTTCAATGTGTTTGATACGTGCATTGGCATGAATTGAAGTGAT
>CAIGRP010040856.1:0-11604 GCA_903798385.1 Fraxinus cuspidata
AAAGTAATTTCTTTGCATAAAATCACAAGTTTGGTAAAGAGAAAATTCTATTCGAGTTCGTTGGTCTACGTCATTTGGAGTGCTCCTATGGTTTGACGTGGTCGTTGTATCTTGGGAGATGGTTGCCAGAAACCGTTAGCACCGATGCGAGACAAATCCATTTTAAGGAAATAGTGTTCAACACTTGTCTCGGCCAATCGCATCACTAGATTTCTTCTTTTCATATCTTTCCATTTTTGATTTCATTTATTTTGATTTCAGAAATTGACTAACCTTGTTTATATGTTTATATTGCAAAGTTCAATTACATGCTTTCATTCAAAAATGGAAAGTGATGAGTCCATATTCATTTATTCGGATTCAGTAAATCATTACGTCATTTTCTCAACTGTTTTGGTAAGTTGAATTATGTTTCAATTTCACGCATATAAACGGTATGTTTTTTGTGTATGAATATAATATGCATATTATCGGTGTAATATCCCCAACATATAAATTGTAGTTCCTATAGATATATAATAATAAGTAAATAATAGTCGTGCGTCGTAAAAATGTTAAAAATAAATAAATTATGTTTGATCAATATTAATTATAATTTAAATCGTGCCTAAAATGCACAGAATCTCCAGCTGTGTGTAATTAATGTTATTTAGCACCATCGAGCTAGCATCCGTCTAAGTGATATTCAAAGAAAATGGGGTTGGGGGTATCCCTGCACCCTCTCTATGCCTCTGCATGCACCGTTGGCTCTTTTATCACTAAACGATCTTTAGAAATCTTAATGGGTGATCTGAATTGTTTTCCTCTTGATGATAAAATTTATCCCCCATCGTCTCACTTTTAATTAGACTACTACAACTCCTAATTTGAATCAAATATAACAATTTCTTATACTAATAAATAAACTTTTCGTAAACAAGAAGAAGAGGAACAAAGAGGATAAGAAATTATCATAACGGATGTGAAAAAAAACTTGTTATACATAAAATAATTATATAAATGCAATATTTTCATGCCATACAACTCTAACCACTCCTATAAATTCACAATTTGTATGTGCATTCATTCTCCTATTTTGCGTGTCAACACTTGACTATTCACGTTTTCTGCGCATTCAATCTTCTATATTGCATGCCAAAACTTGTCTCCTCATGTTTTATACGAGTATTTACCATTCTATCACTTGAGATTACTCACATTTGAGCTTTCACATGATGAACATGTACCCTTTCATTCTTTGGCTAACTATAGTTGAATCAACGACGTAATGTCAAGTTAGAAATTATTCAATAAATCAATTAACAAAATAATGTGTCGTATCATTAATAATATCTATAAATACAATATCATACTCATAATTGTTGTCTATACCCTTGAAAATAAAATTTCAATAGTTTAACTATAAATAATAAATAATTTTGATCTCGTAAAGTTGTACCAATTTTTATTATTAAGAAAAATAAAGAAAATGTCATTGTCCGAAATAAAGTAAAAAATAAATCATAGTTCTTAGCCCATATCTGGCCTCATTTTATTTTTAAATTCATTTTTACCCAAATTCAATCAGAAGATCTATCATTTTTATCAATTTTGTAACTAAGCACTTGTTTGACGATGATTAAAATCAGATTTGTGTGTGGTTAAAATTAGTTGCTGATTTTGATATAGGGTGTGTTTGAGCTACATTATTTCGGAAGAATGTATTTTGAAATGATAGATTGATGAAGATTATGTGGTTGAAAAAAAAGAAAAAGTTATTGATATGATGAAAAATATTATTTTATTGAAAAATTTGTGGTTGAAAATGAGTAGAAGAATAAGAATGAAAATTTTAATGTGACTCAAACACGGGTTTAGATTAAAATCTAAATTTTAATTTATACTAAACAGTGACTAAATATTTTATTAAGGTTCTATTTGGTTGTAACGAATTCCATGGAAACTGTCACATCTGAGGAAAACGAATTTCACTTTGACCGTTTAATTGCAACATGAAAATGAAAATCGAATTTCAATGCACAATCATTTTAAAATGCATTTTCTTTATTTTAATGGAAAACGAATTTCTATGGATTTGTGGTGGATTTTTATTTTCCAACTAATATGAAATTGAAATTCATTTCCACATTTAACTATCAAATTGACCCTAATTTTTATCGAAATTTGATTCCGAAGGGCTATAGTAACAAGAAAACGGGCACCCGGACGCTAAATAGGGTCAAATCAAACTGCTCTAATTTCTCTCACCCACCAAACTACTATGACCGACAAATTACGGCTTTAATTACTACACAATCAAACCCACTTGACCCTAGTCAATACTAGTAGTCAACCACACCCAAATTAATCAAACATCCCTCTTTCTCTATCCTCCGAACCCGTTTACAAGATCCGAATTTAGCTCTTCTTAGGGTATTTATGTAAAAATACAGTCCAGACTAGAGTCAACAGAGTCATAACCATCCAACCGAAACCCAAATAAAAATCCAAACCAGGAATTAATGTCCGGATTCTAAATTACAATTTAGTCCCGAGTTCAATGTTTTTCAGAGGCCAATTTTAGTCATTTACAAAGGAGTTGTACTTGATGAAGAATTCGCTCATAAAAAATATTATTAAAATCTTATATGAAAACGCAGAAAGGTTCGTAAAGAGGACAGAACCTTTACCTTCTGTCTGGAAAAAAAAAAAACGCACTTACACACTGACTGTGTGTTGGAATCCGGCCATCGAAGAGAATAAACAGAGCTCTAAAGCTCTGGAAGAAACGGTAATGGAAATTTCAAAGCAAAACAAGGAGGAAGAAATTTGTAAGGAAAAAATCGAAAAAGATGAAAATCAGACGGAATTGAGTAGTAATAATAGCTGTGATTGTACAGTTGAGAACGCTTTAACCGGAGGGGGAGGAGAATTACAAGCTTCTCATACCGGCAACGTTTCTTCTTCGGTGATGCTATTGGAGAGTGATTTGCAGGCCGATTTTAGTGCCTCATCTCACCTTCTCTCGGGTATGTGTATAATTCTTCGTCTTTTGCTACGCGCGCGCCCCCCGTGTTTTTATTTCGTGCTTATAATAGCGAGGTAATTAACTTACATAGATGAATTTTGTAGAACCAAATTGATTGTGTGTGGAGTGGGTGTGTTTACGTGCATGTGTACGGTAAATGAGTGATTAGATGCTGTAATTGTGATAAATTTTGATATTGGCAGAGGTTCCGATCCAATGCTCCCTGCAACCTTTGCACTCGGTGGAAGATTTGAAGGTAAGTAATGAGTTTGCATATCCCACACACACACACACAAACACACATTTATGGACTTGAGTTTTGATTTTCGTAATCTTTCATCTCTTGTGAAGAAAAAATTAATTTTTCGTTTTGCTGATTTTGTTTATGAATATTTCTGTTGTATAACCGAAATTTTTCCATTGATCTCTTTTAAACCTTATCCGGAAAATGAGTTGGTTGCACAATTATAAGTTTCATCTGGTTTTTTTAGGTTATGTTGTATTTATACTTTTGATTTTAGGAACATAAGAGTGTGGACTCTTGATTAGAGTGACTTGACCTAAGAGTGCAAGACCCATAAAGCTTAAGTGGAAGGAATAGTGTAAGGGTGTAAAATATATAATTCTTTCTGGGACCTCAATCATTCTTTCTCCAGAGTGCCTATGAAGTACAAGAAACATGCTCACAAGTCACAAGAGATTTGAGTGACTTAGATTTGTCTCAATTTAGTAATTGGCTTTGTTCTTTAATGTTATATACATTGATTTTTTTAAAATTATTTTTGGGCTAAAAACAATCTTTATTGAAGGAGATTTATCTTAAAGCGCAACCACAGTTCTCTTTTGCCTTGCACATTATCCCGGCTATATAATGATTTATAATACAACTGAATCTCATTGAGTATATATATTTGTAAGATTGCTTCTTTTATGTGCTTGATCGACGGCAGAAAATATTAAAAAGATACATCTTTATAGAAACAATTGACGTGTGTTTGTGCATTTATGTAGGTATATCATATGTTGTCAAATCAACGTACTTCAAATATAAAATCATATGCTGATTTTCCACCTCTAGATCTTATCTGGTTTTCGATACAAAACTTTTACCATCTTGTTTTTCGTAATTATTATTATTTTGATTTTCATTTTAACTCCTGAATGTTTAAAGCTGTGGTAAAAAACCTAATAAACCTTATTCTCCAGCATAATCTGTTTTCACTGTCATAAATCTTTTTCTTTTCAGATGTTTAAGATTAATGTCCATTTTCCTGACACGCGCTCGTTTGTAAAAATTATTTTCTAGGTTGATTTGCTCTCAATATTTTACATGTCTTTTTATTCCAGATCATATTTAGTTTGAATGATCCTGCTAAATAGCTTTGAGGTTAACAAAACTTTGGTTGTTTATTTAACTAGACATAGAGTTGGATGATTAACTGCAATAAGCTCTCGTATTCACTGGACAAAAAGTAGAGATAAATAACGGCTTCCGGACGGTTCTATCTTATGTACTCTGGAAATGATTTTGCTTTAATATCATTTTTCATATCGCAATGATCTGTATTCAGTGCTTGCATTTGCAGTAACAACCAACTTCACCATTTCAAGTTATCACGCGCATGACTTTTCAAAATTTTTATTTCCATTTGATGTCATACTATAGACTGATGAGAAAAATGATCTAGATGAATTTTGTACTTCTATTTAGATATGGAGAAAAATCTGCCATTGACTTTATTTTGGGTCCAATTTTTTTTTTAAATGAAAAGCAGTTCATTTTTTCTAGATTTACTAAATATGATTCTGCATACTTCTTTGGCACCTCAGGATCAAGTAAGTTTGGTCCCTGAGGAACCTTTGATGGGTATTACTAGCCAATCTGCCCAAGTTCAGGCACAGTGTCCGAGACTGGTTCCTGATGGTTCGGCCAAGTTGGAGGTGTCACCAACTTCTATTATGCAGTCCATTTCATCCATCTCGAGTCCAACTTTACCGGAACAAAAACTGTCACAAGTAGGGAATGGAAGCAATCCATATATTGCGGAACAGGACAAGCAGAATCATTTGGACCCAAAACCTCTGTCTTCTGTGCCTATGCTGAAGACACCTTCTGATGGGTACAACTGGCGGAAGTATGGTCAGAAGCAAGTAAAGAGTCCTGAAGGTTCTCGGAGCTATTACAGATGCACTTTCTCTGACTGTAATGCTAAGAAGATTGAGTGCTGCAATCGTTCTAACCATGTCATAGAGACTGTTTATAGAAGTCACCACAATCACGATCCTCCTCAAAAAGTAAACTGCACTATGGAAAAGCCTGCACTATCAGTTGTGCTGGCTAATGGGAGTAACAATACAGCTCTAGCAGGTGGTGGTCTTAGTGATGTTCTGTCTACTTCTTCCAAAGAACATTTGCTAGAAAAGATTCAGGTTCCTGAAACAAAACAACAGGACTCAAGTGGTTCTGATGAGACCATGGAAGTTAATGGTAGCGAGGAGCACGTTGACAAACCTGAACTTAAGAAACGGTAAGTTTCTGACTTGCTTGAGTAATTATTTCGTCATATCATGTTACAATTTTTCTTTTCCTGATGATAGTTGTCACCATAATGATCTGATACTATTTCACATCTTTGGATTGCCAGGTTGAAGAAAAATGCTGCAGATGATTCAGGATCTTTTTCTAAACCAGGAAAGAAACCTAAATTCATTGTTCATGCAGCTGGAGATGTTGGGATATCAGGAGATGGCCATAGGTGGCGCAAGTATGGACAAAAGACGGTGAAGGGGAACCCTCACCCAAGGTGAAACCGTAGTTTAAATATATGCTGACTGTTATATTTGATTAATTTCGATAAAATTAATGACCTAGCTGCATAGTTTATGAGAGCCATGAATACCCATGATTTATATGAATTTCAAGCGTGTGGTGGTCAAACTTCTAAGTAATACTGTAATAGGTCTGGCTCTGATGCTAATTTGTGTGCTTAATAATTTATCCAGCCATGTGTTCTCCTAACATGGGTTGCCTAATTGCTTAATCATGTCTTGCATTCTATTCTATTCTATTTATTTTATTATTATTGTCCTTAGAAGTCCCAAAATTCTATGGTGCATGGTAAAAGATCACACCGAATGTAAGAGAGCCCAGACTCTTGACACTATATGATGAGGATGAACCTGTGCTGGAGGATTATGATACATTTGGGGTTCTTTTGGTGTGTTGTATTACACAGGATAACTTTTTCCTATCCGGTGTTTACCCGTATTAAATTAATCGGGTCAAGTTATCCTGTCTTAACCCATCTGGATAAATTTAATCCCTATAGATGGATGGGTTAAGACCGATAAATACGTGGTCATGTACTAACACAAGTTTTAATAATATTAACCCACCACACCCACCCCTCAGGTACACTATTCCGACCCCACCCTACCCTTCCTTGCTACTGTTGGGAACTGTAATACCCACCCCACCCCATCCTCACGCTGACATGCTAACACACAGTAGCACAATAAATTTCTTCACATAAAATAAGGTTTGAAATAAGCAGAATTTATTCACACATCAAAACAATTTAAAATAAATCATTTTTCACTTATGAATAAAATTTTACTAAAACAATAAAACATTCACTTGTAAGTAAAAAAAAATATATATACTTCTAATTTAAAAATCACTTGCAAGTAAAAAACTCGGGTATATGTACAATATTACTCGTGAGTTAAAAATTCACTATAAGTAAAATATTTATGTGTGAATGACAAAAGCTCACAAGTTCAAAATTCACGTTTAAGTAAAAATTATTTATAAGTAAAAAAAAAAAAAAAACTTAGTAGGTAAAAATATCACATTTAACTAAACAAACAGTTGTAATAAAGAACTTACATATAACTAAAATATTTAGTAAGAAATCACTTATAAATCAATATTTTACTTATAAGCTTATAAGTTACTTATATTATATGTAAATTAAATCACATATGAGTAAATTTATGTACGAGTAAGAAAAACTACTTAGATAAAAAAAAATATTTTATCAATATTTTTAAGTTTCAGTACTTATATGTTATTCTTATACAGCGTGGCAATGAAAGCCTCATTACAACAATCCACCATAGTCCTCCTTAATCCTATTCCCCCTATTCTCCTTATCCTTTCCCGCCTAATCCTGTATGGTGTACCAAAAGTGTCCTTGAGGTTCTAATTCTTTATACAATTCTGAGGTTGCCTTCTTGTGATATATTATTTCTCTCACCTTCAATCATGTATCTCTAGATCTTCTGCCTCCGAAAAATCTATTATACCAATAGTGACAGCACCCATATAAATCTATCTTTTTCTTCTAATTTTCTGGGAGTAAATTTTGCCATCAGTGTGCTTGTATCTTACTATTATCCAATTTTCATCACATTTATGTTATTCCCTTTGCAAAGGAAAAGGGCCGCCTATCTCTATGGACTTGGATTATCATCTGATTTCCAACTATTGACAATTACAATAGCTTTAATACTGCTTCAAACTGTCACGATTTTTTTCCTTTCACCCAATCGTCTAATAAGAAATGAGTACTTCTTATATGTGGTACTTGATGTCTTGACTTGCAGATCTTCTGGGCAATGTGCAAATTTTTTGACGTGTAACTTCTTTTTATTGGTTTCTGTTTGTATGATTTTATATTACCAATACTGGAATCCCCTTATATAAATGCAGGACACATGGTACACAATTTCAATGTTTTTACGTAGTATCCATGTTGAAATCATGAAGGCATGACCGTTGATTGCAGCTTCTCTTTTTAAGAAGTGATTTATCAAAACGTTTAGGTTTTTCTGAATTCGTGACATTCTTACTGCAACTGCAACAGTGAATTCTGTTCACTGTCCATACATCATACCTAAAATTTTGACGACTGATGGCTGATGACTTTGATGGTTGATGACTCTCAAATTGATGGTCATGGTAGGAGTCTAGGAGATGATAGTTGCTGTTGGAATGCCCATCAGCCATCGGTGGACTAGTGCGTCAATATTCATGTTATTGGCTAGCACCAGCCATATTCAGGACATCATTTTCATTTCTGCACATATGAAACCCTCTTTGCAGTTGGTTAGAAAATATAGGCATGGTAATGTAGGGTTTCATACTTTGAAATATTTGCTACTTTTGGCTTTCTCTTGATGTTAAATTATTAATTATCCGTTGAATGGATTCCAGGAACTATTACAAGTGTACATCAGCGGGATGTCCTGTTAGAAAGCATATTGAGAGGGCTGTAGATAACACAAGTGCTGTAATAATAACCTATAAGGGAGTGCATGACCATGACATGCCAGTACCAAAAAAACGTCATGGCCCAATGAGCAGTCCTCTTGTTGCCGCTGCTTCTCCAGCATCTGTGCACAATCTGCAACTCAACAAAACCGTACCACATCAGAACCAAACTACCCAATGGTCAGTGGACAAAGAAGGTGAATTGACGGGCGAGGCATTGAATCTGGGTGGGGACAAAGCTGCGAAATTAGCTCCAGCCCTTTTAAGTATTGGATTCGAAATCAAACCTTGCTGAAATCAAAAAATGGGGTTGGTTTGCACAACTGGAAGAGTCCTAATAACCGTGCACATTTCTAATGGAAGTATAAGGTAGCTTAATTACCTAATTTGACTTGTTCTCTTCTCCTTTTCATTGTATGTTAAATTTAATGTTGCTTTGGTTTAGTTTATAAATAATGTGTTTATTTCTGTATTCAGAACCATGAGTATTTGGAATAGTTTGTTATTGGAGAGTGTAAAATTGGGTGCGGTGGCTCTGTAACATTGAATTTTAGTGTTCCTTATAACTCTTATATGTGCATATTAGGCATTTTATTAGTCTAAAGTATTGGTTTGTTGTCCGGCTTCCTTTATCAGTCTACTGATTTGAACTTTAATTTCTTTTTACCTAATTTATGTTTCTATTAATGTTTAGTACTAATAATTTCTTTTTCTCGTCATCGAGGGTAGATTTAGAAGTTACTCGATAACTTAGGAGTTCGTAAAAATTGAAGACTTGTAGAATTCGGATTCATAATTACAATTTGTTCTCATTTGCTTAGATTAGTGGTATTGACATAGATTTTGAATTTTAAACAGACACTTATCACATATGTTGGGATCATCTAGAAAAGGTTTAAAATGATTCCTATTTCCTTAATTAGTTTTGGCATTACCTTAAAAACCACATTGGAAATCCTTGGACTAATTTGTGTGTTACCCACCCGATGAATATTTAGAATACTGCATTTGAATTTCCATCCTGTTGCCTTTGTTTAAAAACAGGAAGCACAATATTCGATGAACACCAAAGAAAAACGTTTGATTCAAGGGTTCATTTGGTGTTACATTAAGGGTTCGTATGGTCCTGTTATTATGAGTATAGCTTCCGTCGTTAGAACTTTCAGAAAGAGCCGTTAGTAAATCGGTTGATGTTTGGCATTTTAACTATACAGGTACTTTTGTATAAACTAGTTTGAGATCCGTGCAATGCACGGTATATACACACACACTAGTTTGAGATCCGTGCAATGCACGGGTTGTGCGATTTTGAAGGTAAGATTAGCGTTTTGAATACTAAGATTAAATGGTATATTGTACTATATATATATATATATATATATATATACACACTAGTTTGAGATCCGTGCAATGCACGGGTTGTGCGATTTTGAAGGTAAGATTAGCGTTTTGAATACTAANTTTCATTATACTAGTTTTAGATCCGTGCAATGCATGGGTTGTGTGATTTTGAAGGTAAGATTAGCGTTTTGAATACTAAAATTAGATAGTATATTGTACTATAAAATTTATATATATATATATCTTGGTTTAAAATTGAATTTTCTATTTCAAAGGCATATGTGTTTTTGTAATAAAAACAATGTAACAAATTCATCAAATTTAAGAATCAAGTGAATGAAAATGGGATGAATAAGCTACACCACCTCTTTTTTTATCCTTCTACACACATAATAATAAAGTAGATATAGTATTTAACCAGTTTGGCTACAGTATATGAATTTATCTTCCACATATGGTACATCTATATACATGACTAAAGAAATCAGATTGGAACCTATTTAGCATGAAGTGAAGCAAAATCAATATTAGAAAATGCTATATTTTTAGGTACGAGAAAGAATATTGTTAAAAGTTTAAAAGTACATATCACTCTTCCAACATTGATATAAATCAAACCAAGGAAGGAAATTGGACATGAATGTGTACAGTACGTGATATACACAAAATGAGCTTACCAAAACATTAAGTAGATCATATAACGAGAGATGTAGGAATTTGACTATATATATACTAAAATCATCTTTCTGTCTGTTCTAGCATATCCAAAGTATGGTATTACTGCAGTGATATTCTTGGCTGACGCTTTTCGCCAAGCATTTATCATAATCAAAAGCTCCATAAGATTTTCAGTAGCTGGTGGGCATGTGGGCTGGACAAGGTACACATTGCAGCCTCGAACACTCTCTTGTAACTGAACATATATTTCTCCATCAGCAAACCCCTTGATGTGAATTTTTTCGAGGTCAAGCCCCATATACCAAGCAATTTGCTAAGTGATAGAAAGCAACCAGATTAATCAATATAGAGGTAGAAGTCTGACAGTTAAGCATTTCATTGGGTTAATGAAAAACTGCAGAAGAGAAAGGAGCACTTTCCACCAATCTCTATATTTATTAAATATTGTCTCATCTAGTTTTCTATTCTAATATATTTCTCATTTGTTTATGGGTAAAATAAAATTATAACCCCAGCCACTTTCAGGTATTTATACCGAACCATTTACCTTTGAGAAAAGTACCAATGGTTTTACACTAATCACAAAAACTAAGGTTTTAATGCATGACAATAGAAAAAAATATGTTCTTGAGATAAATTTATTCACATGGTACCAGAGGGGGACAACCTATGCTGAAAAACTGGGAAATCCACGTGAGTCATTGCACTTCCTAGAAATTCATAAGTAAATTGAAAACCAAAAGCTAATTTCACCCAAAAATAAATTCTTGTGAATCCATTCTAAACTAAAAATGATCTTGCAATTTTCATAGGAGCTTTTATTAGTCTTGTACCCTAATTTCTATATTGTACCAGTGAGAAATTAAACTTCAAAGAGCCACAAGTTGCTGAAAACGAAAACATTTAGTATAAAGAGATCAGACATTATTTGAAAAGATAATGAAATTAAGACATTGTAGGATTTGAATCCTTACATGACGATGAATTTGTTGATGATGCCTTTTTGTAGATCAAAGATATAAAAACTTTCTACACATTGTTTCCTGAAAAAAGCAAGCATAAAATAAATTATGAGGGTTGACATATGTCCAATTTATTTCCAAGTCACATAAAAAAATATGAATTTTTAAAACTTACAATGTTAAGATGATCAGGAGTGTAGAAAATATTCATTAAAACAAATGTCAACTGCAATTTTGCGTCTGTAGATACTCATTCTATCTGATGAAACTGTTTCTAATGGTATCCTAAAACAAAGCATTCTATGAATTTAAGTATGAAAATTCCGCAATTAGGCCTATAA
>CAIGRP010040867.1:0-31873 GCA_903798385.1 Fraxinus cuspidata
AAACTTTAGATTAGATATATTGTAGCTTCACGCATACATAAATAATCTTTGATGAATCTTTGAATCATTATGTGATGGACTTATTGAATATGAATTTTGCAAGTTGTTCCACGCCCAGACTTCTTATTTATATTATTGTCCTCTTGGGTAAAAGAAATACCAGAAATTTAGAATACTGACGTTTTATATTGGAATTTTCCCCAAAATAAGCTTGTGGAGACATGGACGTGTCTCTGTGTGGAGACACCGTGTCTCCCCGTGTCTCCGTGCACACACGGAGACAGCTCCATGTCTCCTCCACGGCTCCGTGTCTTCGTGGAGGCACAGAGCTGTGCCTGTGTCTCCGTGCGCTAGATAACTCAGTATTTCACACGACCCCCGTGTCTCCGTAGACACAAGGGGTTATGTATATTGTATATAATATTTACAGTGTTAATCTTGTTTCGGGCATCTTCAACATTTACCCAATGGTGCAGAGGTTGGATTTTTTCTTCGAGACACTAACATTACCTTCAAATAATACAATCTGTGCATCGCACGAAGCAAAAACTAGTATTATGAATTTCCCAATTTTAAACATACTTTAATTAATGGGAATGGACTCACCTTTGTCATAAGAGTTTGACAAATTATTGATTACAAAATATGAAGGTCAAATTCAAGTGTAAACAGGTCCAATAAGCTTAAATTTCACACCCCATGTGAACTTTACAAAGAAAGAAACATCTGAAAATGGAGGAAAAGGGCTGAAAAGGTTGTTCATCTCAACTGAAGTTTTTCTTGAATTAAAATTAAAAAAGAGTTAAAGACACCTATTTATATATGAAATTAGGAATGATAAAAGACATAAATGACCCTATACAATCAAACAAATCTTAATACTCCCCCTCAAGATGGAGAGTATATGTTCAGAATTCCCATCTTGCTAAGTAATGTCTTGAACTTAATTCCAACCAACGATTTAGTCAGCAAATCAGCCAATTGATTCTGTGAAGTAGTATGCAGCATTTTCACCTCTCCAACCTGCACTTTGTCTCTTACAAGGTGACAATCGATTTCTATGTGTTTTGTCTTCTCATGGAATACCGGATTGTTAGCTATGTAGATAGCTGATTGGTTATCACATAAGAGTAAAGCTGCCTTGGTGTGCTGGATTCCTAAATCATTTAGAAAAATTTTAAGCCAACTGATTTCACAAACTGCAGCAGCCATTGACTTGTATTCAACCTCAGCTGATGACCATGACACAATGTGTTGCTTCTTAGATTTCCAAGACACTAATGAGTTCCCAAGGAATGTGCAATAATCAGTTACTAACCGTCTTGTATCTAAGCAAGCTGCCCAATCTGCATCACAAAATCTCTTTAGTTGCATATCAGATTTGACATCAAAGAATAAACCTTGTCCAGATGTTCCTTTCAAACATCTCGATACATGGTTAGCAGTCTCCAAATGAGGTCGTTTTGGTAACTCAAGGAACTGACTGAGAACTTGCACTGGATATGATAAATCAGGCATTGTTATTGTCAAGTATAACAGCCTGCCTACTAACCTTCTATATATACTTGGATCATTGATAGCTTCCCTTGTGCTCAGTTTTATATTATGTGGTAGAGGACTTTTGCTGGTTTTGCTCCCAGATAACCAGCATCCATTAGAACTTCTAATGCATATTTTCTTTGACAGACTGATATCCCCTGTGAAGTCCTTGCTACTTCAAGTCCTAGAAAGTATTTCAAAACGCCCAAATGCTTAAGTTTGAACTGATTATTCAGACTCTCCTTGAAGCATTCAATGTAAGGCAAATCATTTCCTCCTATGATTATATCATCTACATAGATGAGTAAAATGGTAAATGAGCAGCCACTTTGTTGGCTAAATAAAGAATAGTCGGACTTGGATTGTTGAAACCCTTGTGATATAATGTAGGTAGTTAATTTTGTATTCCATTGCATTGATGCTTGTTTAAGCCCATAAATGGATTTATTCAGCCTGCAAACAAGCCTTTCCCCATTCTCCCCGTGCTGCTCATAACCTGGGGGCATATTCATATAAACCTCTTCTGCCAATTCTCCATGAAGAAAAGCATTATTGATGTCTAATTGATGGAAATGCCATTGATGGTGAGCAGCAACAACAAGAAGGGTCTTTACAGTGGCTAACTTTGCAACAGGGGAAAATGTTTCCTTATAATCTAAACCAGCCTGCTGAGTAAAGCCTTTAGCTACCAGCCTAGCTTTCTTTCTTTCCTCTGTGCCATCAGACTTCAATTTGACTTTGAAAACCCATTTACAGTCAATAGGTTTCTTGTGAATGGGAAGCTCAGTAACAGACCATGTGTTGTTGGATACTAGTGCCTGAAATTCTGCATCCATGGCCGTGCACCATTCTGGAGATTTAGAAGCCTCGGCCAAAGATTTAGGCTCATAAACAGTGGACAGAGCTAAAGCATATGTTCTCTATGCAGGAGATAATTGGCCATAATTTAGTCAATCTGAGATAGGGTACGGTGTTCCAGATTCAGTTCCTTTCTTCATGAAATGTGACTGGGAAGCAGGAACCTGAGTGACCAAGTTGCAATGATAATCATGAAGATAAAATGGGGTTCTTTTACATCTATCAAATTTCCTAATTGGAGTGACAGATGGCTGAAGTATAGGTTCAGAAGGTATATGTTCAGATGTGGTGATTTCAGGCAGACCTGTAGAGATAGGCTCAGAGAAGAAGGTTTCTCATTTTGAGGAAGTGATATTGGAGAGGCAATGAGATCTAAGGAATGAAACTCAGGCAATTTTGAAAGGAGAGATTCTGAGTGAGCTGGAATATAGGAAGGTATATCAATGGATTGTTGTGAATGAGTTGGAAATAAAAAATGAATCTGATGTGAAGAATCACTACAAGAGTATATAGACCTCAAGAAGTTTGGATAATGGAATGGAAAAATAGTCTCATGAAATATAACGTCTCTGGAAATGAAAGTGGAATTGGTTTGGAGGTTGTATAATTTATAGGCCTTCATTCCATAGGGGTAACCAAGAAAAACACAAGGCATGGCTCTGGGATCGAATTTTGTACGGTTTCTATTAAGGGTTGAAGCATAACAGAGGTAGCCAAACACTAAGGTGAATATAAGATGCCTTTGTCCGGTATAACATTTCATATGGTGATATGTCATTAAGGATTTTGGGTGGAGTTATGTTGATGATGTGTTTGGCAGTCAAGATAAAATCTCCCCAGAATTTATGAGCCAATTTAGCTTGGAATTTGATAGCTCTAGCGATGTTAAGAATGTGTTGGTGCTTTCTTTCAACAACTCCATTTTGTTGTGGAGTTTCAACACAACTCATTTGATGAACAATGCCTTTTGTTTGATAAAAGTCATTCATGAGGAACTTAGAACCATTGTCTGACCTGAAGAACTTAATATTGCAACTGAAGTGTGTTTGGATTAACTGAAAGAATGACTAAATGATGGGCCTGGTTTGGGATTTATCCTTCATAGGATAGGTCCAAGTCATACGACTATAGTCATCAACAATGGTTAAAAAATATTTAGATCCATCTGAGGCAAGAACGGAGTAGGGACCCCATATGTCACAGTGAATGATTTCAAATGGCTTGGAAGACTTAGTCTCGCTATTCTGAAATGGCAACCTATGTTGCTTAGCCATGGGGCAAATAGGACAATGCAAATGTTCATTAAAAGTAATGGCAAGAACAGATTTATGTAAAAGAGACAACTGAGATATAGGAATGTGGCCCAAACAACAATGCCAAATATCAATATTCATATTGGCAACATTGTCAATAGAGGTACAAGCAACAGAATTCTGTTTATTACAACTTGAAAGAGATACAGAATGATTATTTTAACTGTGAACAGAAGTAAGATTTGAAGGAGACTGTGGAGATTGATCATTGCACTGGTGTTCAGGATGTTGGAAATGGTATAAACCACCTTCAAGCTTACCTACCCCAATCGTCATCCATGTTGAAAGATCCTGAACAAAACAGCAATCATGAATGAATATCAGAAAACAATGATGTGAAATTATCAATTGGCTGGCAGATATCAGATTGAATTTGAAACTTGGTACAACTAAAACATTTGTCAAAATGAGATTAGCTGATAACTTCACATCTCCAGTGTATGGAACAACAGCAAGTTACCATCGGGCAAACGAACTGATGCATTAATAATACCAGTTACTTCGGTTAAATGTTTGATAGAACAAACCATATGCTCAGAAGCTCCAGTATCAATGATTCACTTACTTGCAAGTGTGATGCTATTGCCTGATAATGCAAAGGCATCAGGTATAGAAGATGAGGTAGAAACCACGCTTTGTGACTGCTGATTAGAGCTTGAGACTTGTCCTTAGAGTTATGGTGCCAACAGTGCAATGATTTGTTGACATTGCTCTGGTGTGATGGTAATATTTGACAATGAATTTGTTATCTCAGAATCACTAACTCGAGATGCCTGACTAACAACATTAGCAACTGAGTTTCTGTCTTTAGCAAGCCTATGACCAGGAGGATAACCAATAAGTTTGTAGCATTTTCCTATAATATGCCCAAGCATTCCACAATAGCTACAGTTAAGCCTTTCTCTTCTCATTGGCTGATTTAGAGAATTGATTCTCTGATTGTATATATACTTGGGAATCAATTTGCTGGTAAAGGCAGCAGCATCAACAGTGTTATGCTACCTCTTATTTATAATCTCCCATTGCCTTTCTTCCTGCAGAACTAGAGCAAAAACTTTGTTAAGTGAGGGTATAGGATCCATCAGTAAGATCTGGCTTCTCACACTTGAAAAATGCTCATCTAATCCCATCAAAAACTGCATAGTCTGATCCTCAAATTTATAGTTAGTGTTGCCTGCTTCTGGTGTGTAACTCTCAAGTTCTTCCCAGTCCCTTGAATCTATTAAAATAGGAGTTAACAGAATTATTTGCCTGAGAAATCGAGGCAATTTGCTTCTTGAGCTCATAAATGCGAGGACCATTGCTTTGACCGTACCGGTCTCTAAGCTCAATCCAAATCTGCCTTGATGAGTGCTTGTGCAACACGCTGGAATAAAATTCTTTTGGAATTGAATTAATAATCCATGAAGACACTACATGATTGCATCTTCTCCAAGCACCGTAAAGAGGATCATCTGAGGCAGGTTTGATAATGGATCCGTCAATAAATCCTTCTTTATTTTTCACACTTAAAGCCATAATCACAGCTCTGCTCCAGGTAGCGTAATTTTCTTCGGTGAGAACAACATAAATGAGTTGCATTCCAGTATTATCATCATAGTGAAGGTAGTATGGATTGCTAGGATCACCAATCAATCGATTAACAATAGACGCTACATCTCCGGTCATTGTTTCTGCAAATGACGGATCAACAGGTAAATCCGCTTGATTCATCTGGTTTTGATTCTCTGTTTGAGGATCAGATTCATTCGCCATCGCAGAAGGAATTCACTGCTCTGATACCATGTGAACTTTACAGCAGAGAAAGAAATATCTGAAAATGGAGGAAAAGGGCAAAAAAGTTGTTGATCTCAACTGAAGTTTTTCTTGAATTAAAATTAAAAAAGAGTTACATGCGCCTATTTATATATGAAATTAGGAATGGTAAAAGACATAAATGACCCTATCCAATCAAACAAATCTTAATACCCCACAATGATTACAATTTATACATTATTGCAATGATTATTTGTTTCTTGTTATTATCTCCACAAAACCCTACTTAGGATTTATTCAGTGTAGCATCCAGCCACACAAGTATTTGACATTTATTTATGAGGATAACTAGAGAGTTCCTTACAATTATGTGACCAACAATAGCATTTCATTAGCAAGTTCTCGTAATTAAACTTTGTAAATACATTGGGAACACAGAATTTGACAATATAATCAAATGTGACTTCTTAACGTATAAGGAGCTGCTTCATACTTCGCTTCATCGTACGTTCGATCATGTATCCACAAAGGTAAAGTATTTATTTATTCTAACAACAAAAACAAAATAGTCCTCTACCAAGTGGTGAAACATCAATCATGGACTGTTTCACCATCTTATCCTCTTTTCCCTTTTCTCTAGTCTTAATAGATAGACTTGTAACTACTTATAAAAATGCCAAACAAGAACATAAAGGGCAATTAGAAATCTGAAGTCTAAACAAGATAAGGAAAACATATCCAAATCCAAAGCCTAAAGGTTTAAGGGCATCATGTCCCAGAAGTTATTACTTAATCAAAATGAGAATATCGATTATAGATATCCATTTGTAACAGCATTCCAACCAAAATTAGAAAACTGAGCAATTGCTGAGGTGTTAGCAGGACTAAACCAGAACATCAATAAATTATTCATTTTCAGAAAGACAGAAACCAAAAGTGCATAGTCAGATTTCCTAGGCCATAAACATGAACGTTCTGACACAAGTCCAAAGGCTGATTATAAATTCCCAATAAGACGGCTCGGTGAGAGACCTCTTCTACCAAAAAACATAAGCACAGGTCAATTGCATGGACAGAAACACACTGAGGTGTACTTGTGCATGAAATTATTCAGTAAAAGAATAGAAATGAAGCAATAAAACATATCAATTTCCAGAAAATTATACAACCGTCTACAAATGCAGTAACTAAGAAAAATAGAAAATAGCTAGTACTTAGCAAGCATCGTTTTTAACCAGCCAATAGATGCTTACCAGACCTCAGTGTAACATGTGCTTTTAATACATACATCCCAGACACCATTTCTGCTCTATTGCAAATGTACAACAGTAATACACATAATTCATACTTGTAAAACAAATTCTTTTTCCTTCTATTTTGTATATTTTTTGTTACAAATCCTACTTAGACCTTGACTCAAACGAAAAATTTATTTTAACCAAATAAGATAAAATTTATGTAACCTCTGTTATTCCATAGAGATTAGGTAAGCTTTATGTTTATCACAGGTTTTCAAACTTCCGCACATATCTGAACAGCCTCTGATCATAGCAAACATAAACATTCAACAACAGTAACGTATTTAACTACGTCTTCATCTGATTAGCCTGAATCCCCAATAACTTTCTCTTTTTGCGAATTGCTGTTTTTGTCTACTCTGAGAAGTACGGGATTCGCCGTCAAATATTAAGACTGAACAACCTCCAAGGAAAAGAATCAATGATAAGACATTAGTAATGAATTACTTGCTCACCATGAGAGGCTCAGTACAAAGTATATTGTGGGCTGTGTGGAAAGCTCCAAACTGATTATCCTTCAGAATGCATACAGAGCACGTCATATCATCGATAAAAGCCAACAATCATCTCATACCAACCATTTATCCTTATAGATACTCTGTCAAGTAGCTTTTACTTAGCTGTTACATGAACAAGTGGCATTCTGCTGAATAATCTTGTAAAACCATCTTTTTTCTTTCCATCATAACCAGTCAATCCTCCAACTTTTTCTTCCATAAAAGTTTAATGAGTTTGTTTGTGTAACAGAATTCTTATCCAGCTGTGCTCAAATTAACAAAATGAAATTAAAAGCTGAAGATAAGGTTGAATGAATTTTTTTCCTTTCTTTTACACTGCGTCCCTGCCAACTTCTTGAGCACTGAATTTTGCATTTACCTTTTCAGTCGGTTGTGAATTTCAACCAGAAGAGTGCTGCTGCATCCTGACTTGATGACTAAGATATGTAAAACTATTACAGACACCCCATCCAATGCAAGGCAGATATTGCAAATATAACATTTTTAACTAGTATATAAACAATTGAAGTAAACAGCCTTTTTCCAGTAAAGGAGGTACCATATGCAATCTGTGAAAGTTACATACATAACAGCAAGTCAGTAACCATCACTAATAAAGTCTATCTTTATAATATTTAACGAAGTACAGGACCAGCCATACCAACTTTTCACCTTTTAAATGCCCCAGAAAAACCAAAGATAAACATACACATTTTACTCTTCAAGCCATATCTAACTGTATTATATGTGCATTTATTCAAAATTTAGTAACTTCTCTTCCGTATTGGGCTATCTTCTGAATTTTGCAAATATTGTAGTTTTGAAGCCCAGCAATTCAAAAATATAGTGCTCACACAATTTAAGTCAAGTATTAGTTGCTTTATAGAAGAGTTACTTTTACCAACTCTGAATAAAAGCATCCATGATCAATAAATCAAAAGACCCAAAACATAGCTATGTTTAGGATAATTAAAGCAAAAAGGGCAGCAATTCGTAATGAACCTTTTGGCTAATCTTTATATCAAATGAATTTGTTTCCAACGCACACGATGAAAGTGTGGTCTGTAAAGAGAACAAGTCGTGCGTGCTATCTTCTTCAGGTAAAAACACTTTCGACACCTGTCATGGATTTATGCCTACAAGGAAGAGTAAATCAAATATCAGGCCATGGGTTTCATAAATGCAGTATCCACAACTGCAAAGGAACCTTGTTCAGTTGTCTAATGACTGATTCAGGAAATGGCAGGGACTTTATTGGAAGTGCTCAAAATTTAGAAAAACAATATAGGGAACATAACCAAAGGTGGAATGGAACTAAGGCAGCAATCTTCACTTTTCAGTGATTTGTGTAATGTAGTTGAACAATGGCAGGTTAAGCAAGTCTGTGTAGGCAATAATATATACAGGAATAGAGTCAACTTTGACGAAAATCACAGCTATGAAAGTAATACTTTCAGTTTGAACTTCATTTCCCACAGATTCAGTTTACCAGAAGTATCTTAGTAAAGAAAAACCATTAAAAATAATAATTAAAAAAAAAAATATATATATATATATATATATATATGTTCTTGCTAATACAAATTTTTTCAGTTTCCTAACTTCTATAGCAATAGGATTGTAAATAAGTTCTAATGAAGTTGTGAAGTGGAGTTTTGGTTGTTCAGGCATGGTAAGAATTGCCAAAACTTGGTTCTTGTTGTTAGAGCCATAAACAACTTGACAATTTACAAGCAGTTAAATTTTCAAGAGCTCAATGGATGTGCTCGACAGAAGACACTTTTCAGACTTAACATTTAACAATAATGTGACCAAGATTGGGTTGTTTCAACTATTCCATCAATTGCATACAAGAGAAGAAGCTACAGGTGCTGCTATGACCAACAGTGTTAACTATCTACAATAAAATGTTAAAAGTAAAGTTTATAACTTGATAACTAATCTATCACTTTTTTCCAACTATTATTGAACTGCATACCAACATCAGGCACGGTCAAACCATCTCTTTCTAATGTTTCCTCTTCCACGACATGCACATTGTCGTCCACATTCTCATTTTCGGATTCAACGAACAAAACATCTTCCACATTCTCTTTTCCTGCAAAACATAAACACTCGCCCAATATTTACGTGTTCGAAATGCTATATGTCATCAACTGATATTTACGGCAGAAGTCCATTTTTTTTGGTTAATTAAAATTAACAAATGAATGACCTAATAAAAAATGGGAATCTTACAATTCAACAAAAAAGAGATCAATTTCAATAGTGTTCAGAATTTCTTATAGTTCATCGATGAATTAATTGATGCAAAATCCAATTACCCAATAAGATTTCCAAAAATTAAAATCCAATGCTTCGATTAAGGTAAGTAGATGTATGATATTGTACTGAACCGCAAAAATGTAAGCTCAACTTAAACAAAAAAAATTCCAACCTACAGAACAAAATCAATTATACCTACTATGTAACGACCGAGCTATGGTTCCGGAGATGGAAAATATGGGCTGGAGTGGAGAAGATGGACTGGAGGTGCGAGCTCGGACACGGCGATGCTGGTTTTCTCGCTACTTTTGGATTTTTGCGCTACACTATTTTGGGGGAAATGCTGGGTTTCTTATACGAAACACGCCGGATTGCTGGATTTTCGCGCTACACTAATTTTGTCAATAATGCTGGATTTTTTGCACTACAACATCTTGGGAAAAATAGGGATCTGCCGTACAGTATTCTGAAAGCATTATAGCGCCATAATTTCTCTTTTCTTTGTTTTAAAATCACAGCCATCCAAAGGCATTTCATCTCAACCGTCCACGTCACTCTACTAGCCGTGTTCCCATAGCACTATTGCATGACGAGTGCATGACGAATATGACCTCTCAAAGTTGACGAAAATGGCATCACACTGCAGTTTCCAGGATGTTTCGGCGGGCTGGGTTATGACCAAATCGATGCCCCAAAGCACCTTTGTTTACAACTTCTATTTCTCTTTTACATTCAACTCTTTAATCTTCCATTTTCAAAGCATCTACAAAACAATCCTTAAGTTTATCAGAAAAACAATATAACCTTCAAGTTCAAATAACAAAAAAAACACAAAAACAACCTAACATTAGCTCCCACCCCCTACCAACCCGCATGACAACTCGTATTGCCCCTATAGTCTCTCTTTCGTTGTGACTTTTACATACCTCATTTCTCCTTGTAAACCCCTTTGCAATATTTTTGGCTACTGATTCTATTTTTTTATTAAATTTCACTTTGTATACACGTATTACATAAACGAGACGAGACTATTGAAAGAATAATTTTTCTCAGTATTCTAAAAGACGTAATGCGTGACGATGCGTAGAAGCCAAACTATGGGCTAAGCGAACTTGGGTGAAGCATATGCATAAAAATGTGTTTTCTTTTTTTAATTATATTAATTTTTAATCAATCATTTAATAATTAAAACATATCAAACATCTAAAATAGATTTATAGAAATTTTATACATTTTTTTTATTTTCTAACAAAAAGATAAGTTTCAATTGTAAATCAACATTTAAATTTTAAGTTAAAAGAATCGTAAAAAAAAATTAAAATAACAATCGCGCCTAGGCACGCATTAGCGGTCAACGAGTCGTTGACCGCTAAATAAGGTGCCAAGTAACTTGGCTTGACGTTTCCGCCGCGCATCGCGCCTAAGTGCCTTTTAAAACACTAGTTTTTCTTAACTCTATATATATATGTTTTGTAGATCTGAAGTTAAAGATAAAATAATCTTTTAACACATCTAGAAATTGCTCTCTCTCGACTTTTCCACTAAGAAGATCAATGTTGTTACGGAGGGTTAATTACTTGAATCATCATTGAACTTTGAGTAAAGTCTTCACTAGGTCATTGAACCTAAAAAATTATCACATTAATCATCGAACTTTGTAATTCGTTATCCCATCTATCACTCACTCAACGGACAATTGAAAAATTGGTGGATCTGTTGATGTGGCTAACGAAATTGCTTATTTGGCAATCTATTTTCCACTTAGAGTCCACCTCAGCAGCAATTTTAAAACTAAGATGGATGGTATTACGAATTACAAAGTCCATCGATTAATTGAGTAATTTTTAAAGTTCAATAACCCGGTTGAAACTTTACACAAAATTGAGTTATGATTCAGGTAATTAACTTAGCAAGAAAGGTTTGCTTTGAGCTTATCTGCCACAACATCGATGAACTCTTTAGTATTCAGATACTTGCCTCAGCCAAGCCTGTAATATTATGAAAGAGCACATAATGATGAGTAGAACGATGTAGCTTCTTCCACTTATTCAGAAAAAAAGAAGGATGTCTTTAGGACTATAGACTGAAAAAACGATGCAATGGTCACTCACTTGGATCCATAGAAAATAAGGGCAAAGATCCATGGTTATCTTTCCAGACTCCACTACACCAATACAAGCTGCTTCTAGTTTCTCAGTGAAATCTAGGAGTTTCGCATTGTCATCCAAATTTACCTAGAATATTTTTATTTGCTTGTTAATTATTTTTTTTCTTATTCATGATTAAAGGAAACCAATAAACTTTGCAGTGTAAAAGGATATTTAAAAATAATGCATTTTATTATAGCAAATTGTAAGACTCAAAACAAATTCAATTATCGGTATCTGAGCACCGCGAGTCCAAGCAAAAGATTGAAGCACTACAGTTCCATGGGTTGCTTCAGCTTCGACTCCATTGGGACACACTTGAATAAAAATCAGAAATCTATTAGATTCTTAGCTAAAAATATGTATAATTTCAAAATTGAATACTATTAAGTGATCAATGTAGTTTGGTGAAGCTATAGAGAATAATTGTAGGGTAGTAGGGTAGGAGTATAGAAAAAAAGACTAAAAAATATAAAGATTGATAAAAATAGAAAAAAAAACCGCAAAGTAACAAAAAAGACGATAAAAGAACATGGGAAAATGGGATTAATTACCTGAATCATTACTAAACTTCGCGTAAAGTTTCCACTCGATTACTGAACCTGTTAATCATCGACCTTAATAATTCGTTATACCATCCATCACTCAGTTTTAGATTGTTGTTGACGTGAAACCAAGTGAAAATAGATTGTCACATACGCAATTTCGTTGCCACTTTAGCAAATTCGTCAATTTTTTTAACCGTCTGTTGTGTAAGTGATGGATTAGATAACGAATTACAAAGTTCAATGATCCAATGGAAACTTTATGCAAAGTTCAGTGATGATTCAGGTAATTAACCCTTATTATGGAAATTAAATGTTTAAAAGTTAAGTAGAAAGGTAAAAAAGGATGGGATGAAAGTACAAAATGGTGAAAGTTTGGGGATCACTAATGCAAAGAACCCTATTATAAAGGGAAACGCCATTCAAGAAAAATGGCATGAGGAACCCTCCAACTCTCTCTAAAAATCCATACACGGAGACGAGCATGAAGAATTTCGAGTATGATTCTGCATTTTCAGGCAAGCGCAACAAAAGCAGAATGTACCCATTTGTGACTCCCGTCCGAGGAGCCATAAAGCGACAAATCTTCGCCTGGCTTTTGAAAAAACTAAAGCTAGTTGCTTGTAACCTCTGTTTCTTCACCAAAATCACCCCCGAGGACGCCGACGCCGTAATATCCCCATGATTAGATATGATCTCTCTATACCGTTATACGTTTGTATTTCCAAATAACTGTGAATAGGCTGGCTGCAAATTATGCTTTTAAGTGCAGCTGCAGCCTGTGTGTTGTACGTCTCTCTCTCTCTCCCTCTGTTTTTTGTTTTTACAGCTTGTGATGTTTTATATATGTGTGTACACTCTGATTTTAATCTTTTCTTGTTTGAAAATCTTCTTGTTCTTTAATTCAAACCTGCAAACTCGTCGATATATAACAGAGTAGAAACAGGGCGGCATCTCTCCAAATCTCATCAAAACGCAATTCCAGATTGACCATTTATCTTGTGTTGTATTTGGAGGCACAAAATGGGGCGTTTCGATTAAATTCAATTTTGAATTTCTCCAATTCGTTGCCCCAAAATTATGAAGCTTGTCATGCATCCCTCGTCGAGGCTTTGTAGCTGCTGACCGCTGTTGTTTAGTAGTGGGACCAATTTTGCACTTACAACCTTGGTTATTTTACTCATCAAATTAATTGGCGATCAGGATGAATCTGGACGGATTTAGGACCGAATTACATGTCAGGCTAATACGTTTTACATAATTTTTATTTCTAATTAAAAAAAAAAACAGTGGGTAACAACATTTTTGGTACAAGGGAGAGAACAATAACAATCTTGAACGAAACAATATTTTTATTAACTGTGAATTTTTCATTATGTGGTATTGACAAAACAGAAGTGTTTTTTCGATCAAAGCCCAGTTCAAATGGTCCACATCAGTAGCTTTAATTAGATTTTGTCTCCACGTATGGGTGAAGTTTGGGGAAAAAAAAATAAAAAATTATTTACTTGGCTGAAAGTCGATATTGCTTTTTTGACTAAACTCTCCTTCAATTAACCACAACAGAGTTGTACAGGAAAATAATAATAATAATAATAAAAATCAGTGTTCATCAAATAAATCCGCGATTAGAATGAATGTGGAATACTACAAAAATATTTTGTTAGCTCGTGGAGTATTATTGCGACTATCCGAGGTTGGTACGCAAATCGACCTAATTTGTCTTATAAATAAGAAGTTGTAATTAGAATTTTGTATCATCATAAAAAAGAGATACGTTAGCCGTTAGAGAAGGTAGGGTGTGTAGTTTCTGCGGTGAATTTCTTTTCATCATAAAAAATAACTGTAGTGACGGCCCATGATGTAGTATTGCGTGTTCTTTTGTGTCTTCATTGTTTTAATATGATTTTATTGCTCTTACTGACATAAAATTAGAATTTCGAATTCTTAACATATTTTTAGTGAATAATGCTATTTGTATATAAAGAATTACAGAATATTTTGCATATAAATGAGGTGTCAAAAAAGAGTCGAGAAGCTTTTTTTTTTTTGTTTTTGTTGAATAAATCCTGACTCAATCACATCTCACCATATTATATGTGTGTAAATCATTGTGTAAACTATCATGTACATGTAATACAATCTATTTTTAGTATACGACGATAGAGAAGATTAAAGGTTGCATCAACTCAATCACACGTTATCTTGAATGAAAAATTATATATATAACTGCAAAATAAATATTTTATGAATTTTTAATTATGAAGAGCGTGGTCTTGACACAACAGAAAATAGTAACTTGTATATTTTTTTAGGATCAAATTCTAGTGGTAAAAACGAAGTCGTATCAGGTTTGTAATTTAGGTTTAAGTCTCCCTTAAAAAAATGTTTTATTTTGTATTTTTTCATCTTGGCCTTTAAAAGAAAAGAAAGAGAGAAAAAAAAAAACTTTAATGGGAAACTTTACTAGTAGAAGGTAAAGCAAAGGCACATGCATAATGATGGAAAAGTCTGACACACTGACTACATGTTTTATCAACGAATATAGCGTCAGCCACATAACTTTTGTCTTTGATTGAATCTCGTACTTGCTTCTTGTTGATTAAAATTCTTTTCTTTTAGAAACCACGTGTTAAAAGATGAGATTGAAATTTTTTTTTTAAAAAAAAAAAAAAGTTTTTTCTTCACACATTTCGGCCATAGAGCGACTGGTTGAATGGAACAATACAATGACCCACTTGCGTCACGATTTAAATGAAGGTTTAGATTTAAATAGTGCTTTAATTAATTATGTAGAATAATTTTTTGATCAAATAAGAGAGTGCCTAGGCGTATTGACTAGAAAGTTTGATGATGTTGTGATTTCCATTACATATTTTAACAAGATCTTGAACAATATGGGTAGAGATAATTATGAATTTATTTCATCATATGCGAAATATTTCCAAATGAAAAAAAAAATTAACAATATTCTGAAATAAAATAACAAAATTTAGATGAATTTATCACAATTAAATTAAAAATCAGCAATTAAGAAGGGATGGAAAATACTTTTACATTAAGCCCCGTTTGACTTTCATTATTTGATATTATAATTTTTTGAATAGTTTTTTTTAGGTGAATGTATGATTCAAAAAGTAGGAAAAGTTTATAGTTTGTGTGTAATATTATTTTATGGAAAAATATGTAATTAAAAAGAAGAAAGTTGTTTGGTGCACACTATCAACCTATGATTGAAAAAAAAAAGAAAAATTATTGATGTGATGGAAAATATTATTTTATTGAAGAATGTGTGATTGAAAATGAGTAGAAGAATGAGAATGAAAAAAATAATATGACTCAAATAGGGGCGTAGTATTATTAGGAGAAAACTCTCAAGAAACGTTTATATTTGCGATATACCCCTACCTATTGAAAATTTCAGAAAATCTCATATTTAAAACTTTTTGTGTGAAAACCCCCTACTCGATAGCCCAAGAATAACTAATCAAGAGGAATGTGAATTGGTTTTTAAAATTTTTTCGAAAATTAATCTAAATTTAAGCAAATAAAGACTAAATAGATTAATTCAAATAATAAGCACAAATGCAAAAACAATAAGTAAAAGGGAGATATGCTGCAAACAATATAATTGTAGAGGATCGATCCAAAACAATGATCTACGTCCTCCGTTACCAAGCTTTCCCGCACGATTAAGGCATTTTCACCATATTGATTGACTTATGGTGCAATCCAACCCTTTACAACGCTTACGACGATTTACAAACAAGGAGCACTGATCCTTATATAATGTTGAGCTTTACAGAATCTCAACACAACCCACTATTGAGCTTTCATGGGACTTTAATATGACCCACACGGTAACTTACAACAAGGAGTACCGATCCTTATACAATGTTGATTTTTATGAGACTTCAACATGACCTGCACTTTTTTTCGAAGTGATTTTACAATGAAATTTCTTTCTTGACAAATAATACAAACAAATTAATTACTAAGAAATGTACTTCAATAAATAATAATAAATAAATGATAGTTCAAGTATTAGATGAAAAGCTTTGTTAAGTATGATAATAAAAAATTAGATTCAATCAATTAAAATGTTTCAATGAGAAGATAAAGAAGATATAAAAGAAATGTAGGTTAAAAAATCTTCTCAAAATATATTTCTCTTTTAATGAATTATTGTGATAAATTAAGTATTAGGAGAGATGAGGAAATTTAATGAATATAATAATTTTACAAATTTGATTCAATCAAAGTTATTGTTATGAAAAAAGAAATGAAATGAATGTAAGATATAAGTCTAAAAAAGATATTTTACAAATATATTTCACAAGAAAGCTCTCTTCTAGTTGTTCTATTAATGTAAAATGAAGTTGTATTTATAGCAATCAAAGCGCCGAAATGTTTGACCAACCGGACGTCCGGATCGTGAACCAGACGACTCAATTAGCTGTTGTACGTCATAAATCAGAACGGTTAAAAAAATAACTGTTGGCAAACCAGACATCTGCATGGTCAACCGATCGTCCGCTTTGACTTTGAAGTTGACCTTTTTTTTGGGAAAAAATGTGGGCTTTTGAAGAAGTAAGTAACATTGTAAAAAATTTAAATATCAAATTGAAATTCTTACATTTTGAAAAATAATTATTTTTTATACAAGTGTTTTTATGAAATAATCTTTTCGTGTATAAAACGATTTTTGAGTTTTTATCATTCATTACTAAATATCAAAGTATTAGTACATTTATATTTGAATTAAAAAGTCTAGTATTTAATCTTGTTTCGAAGTTTGCCTCTTAGACTTTTCGTCTTGATATTGCTTTTTCTTGACGTTTGTCTTCTAAACTTTCGTCTCGAATGATTTGACTTAAATGCTTAACTTCTCATTTGATCTTCATTTCGAGTCCGATTTACAGTGTGTTGATTTTGACAATACTTGATTGAATTATCTCACTCAAAATCAATTGTTAGAAACAATATTAATCTTGCTCGTTATGATTAAAATATTAAGGATGAAATCAATCATATGTCAACATTAATGTTAAATTTGCCGTTAAAATAGTAAAAATGCAAAAATTAAAAAATAATAATTTCAATTTTAGTATCCAAAATTTTAATTCTTTACAAATTATATCCAAATTTTTTTATGTACCACACATAATTTCAAACCTTTAAAACTTTATTTTTCACTCACCTCACTTCATCTTCTTCCCCAAAACTTTTTTATTTAATCTTTTCAAAAACCCTCATAAATCTCACCCCAAATTCCTCAATTCTTCTCATTTCACACTCTAAACCCTCTTACCAATTTGGAAAAAGATTACATTAAAATCAACCATCCTGCCCCGCAATAGACTTACAGGAGAGAATTTTATGATAATTCCACACGCGTGCCCGATCTGGAAATCGAAACCAAGTCTGCTTATGATTTATGAGGAATTTGGGGGTGAGATTTAGGGTTTTGTAAGTGATTAAATAAAATAATAAAGTTCAAGAGAAGAAGATGAAGTGGGTGGGTGGAAAAAAAAGTTTTAAAAGTTTGAGATTGTGGGTAATACATAAAAAAAAAATTTAGGTATAATTTGAAAAAGAATAAAAAGTTTAGATATTAAAATTGCAATTATTACTATTTAATTTTGGCGTTTTTACTATTTTAAGGGCACATTAGAGAGTTTTTCGCATAAAATGTTTCAAATATGGGATTTTCTACAATCTCCAACGTATAGAGGATATATCGCAAATGAAAACATCTTTTAGAGAGTTGTCTGCTATTAATCAGAAAATGTATTATAAATTTAATGGTGGCCAAACTAAGCTAAGTGCCAAGTATTACACAGGGAAAACTTGTATCCTTAAAAAAGTTTTGATGGTAGGTAGTATATATGTACGGTATTTTCTTAACCTGCGAAGTTTCAAGGATCCTTCCAAGATCCTCATTTTTGCGCAGTTGTGTATATACTCTACCACCACACGGCACAAAAGTGATTTTAGCAAGTAGACTCCATTTTTCTTAACCTGCCAAGTTTCAAGGATCCTTCCTAATTCCAAGATCTCCATTTTTGCGCCGTTGTGTATATACTCTACCTACCACCACACAGCACAAAAGTGATTTTAGCAAGTAAACTCCCAAAGTTTAAGTAGTTTAGCATTTTGTCTTCCTAACTTTTTAATTTTTTGATATTTAACTCTTCACGTTTAACTTTTAGAGCACTCTTGCTTCTGTTTTTTTTTTTCCCAGAAAAACTTACAAGAGGTTAGTAAAATTGTTAAAATAACAAGAACGACGGATAAAGGAGGGGACTACGTGAGAATAGACAAAATCATTTTATTTGTAAATATTATTAACTGAGACCAATTGTCAATTAGCTACTATAAATGACAAAAGAAAAATGGCTTGAAGCCCCGAAAGAAGGAAAGCAAAATAGACAAAATCATGAATAAGAGAGCATCTATAAGAGATTAAGTAAAAGTTCAACATTCTCTATTTTAAAAGGTCAACACTTAAAATTATGTTGTAAGAGACTGTTCAAATTAACATTTGAAAACTGTGAGTGGGTTAGTTCTTCAGTTTCTATTTTAAAGAGCCAAAGTCACACCCTATAATTCAATGAATTCAAAATGTTTCAATTTTCAATACTCTATATATTGACCAAATTAAATAATATTTACAAATAAAATGAAAGAATATAATAATTAGGAGAGAAGTAGGTGAAAATAAAAAATAAGAAAAAAAATAATATTGAGAATAGTAAAAAGTGTAAAGATAAATATGTTGAAGTATTTTAAAATTTTATCTCTAAATTGCAAAATATTTTTTTTTAAATAAAGAGTCTCTTGAAAATACTCTTAATCAGTTAATGACCTCTTGATTTATTTCTAGTTTCCATTTTATGTTTTAGCTTCCATTTTGTAATAAGTTCAAAATCATCTTGATGAGTTTGGAGATAGGTGGATTCAACAATAAAATCCTCTCTAAAAGAGCGACATGAGAGTTATTGTTGGAGTAGATTCATGCTTTGGACAGAGTTACCTTCAAAATTCAAATAAGCAAGAGAAAAACTTCACCTATTCCTCGTAGAGATAGCAACTTTTTTTTTTGTTAAATTAGATACCTATGGGCCAATCCTTCCTCGCCTAATCATGTAAGTGGGATGGGACGGGACGAGGATTGCTGCCCCTAGCCGAGAGTTGGACAGTTACGGAGAACATGATCTCCGTCTCATTACCTGTCCCATTTAAAGTTCATTTCAAAATATAGATTTTTTATCACACAAAGAAAAAGAATCACCGTCATTTCTAAATGAAACATGAATTATTTTATAAATTGTAAAAATAATGTTTTTCACCGATTAAAGACATTAAAAAAATAAAAATAAAAGGGATGGTAAAAAGGGTAAGAGACCCGCCTTGTTCTGCCTTAACCGGGTACGATAGCAGGGTAAGGAGACGATAATATCCAATGGGATGGGAGGCGAAAATGATTGTCCCGATCTCGACTATCATGTTGACATCCCTTACACCTCGTGGCAATCAACTCTATGCAATTTCAATTTCCCTTCTACAATCCTCCCTCATGCTATAAGGTCCCCTATCCGCTCGACCTTGACTACATTTCACTTGATTCGCTAGTACTACAATGATGGGGAGAAGTAGGATGGCGTTGTTAAAGGGTTTTTTACTTATTTATTTATAGAGTAATGTTGTTCATAATCGCGACTATTGTAATCATTTTACGTGGCAGCAAATTATTTGAGGCATTAGTTTCCGTAATTGTGCTGCCTAAAATAACAAATTAATGCCTCAAATAACTTGTTACCACATATGATGACTAATGCAGTCGCTCAATATGAATAACATTACTTTTATTTAAATATATTTGTCCATCTGAATTTAAAGATAAATACCGTCTTTCAGAGATAACACGATTAGGAAGTTTCGGTTGAAAGAACAGATCTGTCCTAAAAACTAAAGATTAAATAATTAGATACTAAAATGAAAAATAACCTCTGCCCACTTCCCCCATGTAATTAACTCAATCTCTTCCCCTCTCCATCTCGCTCAAGAAATCCATATTCCATACCCAGAATGGAGCAGCAAAAGAACATGAAGCCCTTTTCTGACAAGCCCAACAAATTCAAAATGTACCCTTTTGTGAGTCCAGTCCGAGGATCGATCAAGCGCCAAATCTTTGCATGTCTCTTTCGAAAACTGGAGCGTGTTTGTAAAGTTGGTTCCCATCTGTTTTTGACCATGATAAATGCATGTAGCGGGTTTCACAGTTTCCCATCTATCTATATGGTCTCTCTATCCAGTTATGCTGTTCAGTCTATATGTTCGAATAATTGTGTAAAGGCTGTTGGCTTATATTGCAGCTGCGGCCTGCCTTTTGTTCGTCCCTTTGTTTTCTACACCTTATTTGTTATAGTAATTTATAGTGTGTGATCTGTTGTTTGAAACTAGATATGGAGACAATCTTTTTTCTTCCTTCCAAAACTGCAAATTTGACAATTTTTAGCGGCGCAAAAAGGATAGCAGAAAGAGGGCACCATCCCCTTTGTCTTCAAACTTGAAACACTAAAAACAGAGTATTAATAATAATCTCAACAAAACCGAAACACCGGTTGAGACGCATTTTCTACAATTTTTCTTCTCTAAGACAGTAATATGACTTGATAAAGAACTGTAATGGTAGACAGTAGTAGCAATTTCAATTTAAACGTTCTTAAATGCACTATTTTCTTGAAATGATTTCTTTTACAGATTTTAAAGATATTTTTGGTTATAAACTTAGATATTTAGGTAATATTTTGGGTTTTCAGTTGCAAAGATTCTCCTTTCTCCTTTTGTTTAGTTTCTATGTTTTCCACACCATTCTCCCAAGTCAAGTTCACCATGTAAAAAAGTAATTTTTATGTCGTCGTTCAAGTTCCTAATCAAAATATGCAACTAATGCAAGTATAACTCTGATAAGTGTAGTTTCTACACTTGTTCGAGGTCCTAAATGATTATATTTTATTGTCATTTCGATAAAATTCTACCTAATTTATATCATATTGCATCTTTGTAAGTAAAAGTTTATGTTTTATGAAAAATTGGAGAAAAGAAGTGAAAATCGACGAAAAGGTGCAAGATTCAAAGTTTGGGGGCTAAAGTGAAAATACTCAACAGTTGTGTCGAAGCTCACTATGAAGATTCGAGAATGCTAGAGGTAAAATGGATACAACTAAAGGTCAAAAGGTCACTTCTATTCCGGTTTTATAAATTACAAATCAATTTTCAACCGCACAAAGATGTCCAGATTTTTAGTTGGAGATTGAGAGCCATTTTGGGGCTGGTAAAAATTCGAATTGAAAAACATCTATTTCTAACAAAGTTGTATCTCTTTAAGTTAAATTTTCAACTCATTTTTAATTACCTTAATCGGATATCGGGAGGCAAAGTTATGGCAAAAATATTGAAGTAGACGCAGAATTTAAAACAGCGACTCAGCGCCCAAGCGCTACAAGACTGCTTATTTTCAGCAATGCAGCACCTAGGCGTTGCAACCATAGCGCTTAGGCACTGCTTCAAAGGTCATCGCAGCGCCTAGGTACTGCGCAACAAATTTTAGGGTTATGTTGTTTTTGATTGTGAAAAGCCCAGAAAGACTCCAATTTTTGGAAAATCGTGTAGGGGAGTATACATAGAAGAAAAGATGTACTTCTAGGTGGTTCCACACATTGAGAAAATAAAAATACAACAAGAGATTAAGAGCACAATTCAAATGAGGAAAACATCAAGGAATTCAATTTTTGAAACGGTGGTTGGAAGAAGAAGAAGAAGATTTTGGTGCAATTTTTGTTTCTTTTTCTACATCTATATTCAAAATTCGGTGTGTATTCAATAACAACTTTTAATTTTTCTTTTTTCATTTAGTATGAATAGCCAAACTATCAATTAGGGCGAACGATGTAATCGAATTGAAAACATTTATGTCTTTTATTCAAGATTCTGGGTATTTTTTCGTTCAAGTGTTGATTTTATTATGAGTTTAATGTATTAAATTACTTGATCACTAATTTGATGACTTTGTGAATCTTTTGCGAATTGAGAGATGAGTTTGAGATTTAGACCATATAGTAACATCTGCTAATTTTAGATAACGTGTAGAGATACCTATACTAAATATTGCGATCATACATGAATTCTTAGAACTAATATTCCGTAGGGTCGATTCGCATAGAGATATGTGATTAAAATAGTTAGATAGGTTTAATGAGAACTCGAGATGTGTAAATTGAATAACAAGAAGAATTCGATCGAACACTACATTAGACTCTTGAATCTTGAATTAGGACTTAAAGGTGATCAATATGTGAAATTGTTCGTCCCTAATTTCCATCCATTTATTTGAAATATCAACCAATATTTTGTGCATTTTAATTAAGTTAAACTGTTTAAATAAAAAAAAAAAATCACATCAATGCATAAATCTTTATTTACTTTCATCAAATAGGAGTTAGAAAAATTTAATTAGGGTCTAAAGTATAGTAACAATAATCCGGACTCAAAAGTCCACTGTATTACTTGTTACGACATTGTACACTTGCGATAGAAAAAATCCAATGGCAGTGTATTTAACAACTAGAGAAAAGATCTCATTATAATCTATCATTTTTTTGTGTTCAATCTTACGCTATTAATCTAACTTTAAGTTTTAAAGGTTCAATCTTGATCTTAAAACCCACTTACAATTAACTATTGATTTATTTTTATGTCTAAATACTAACTCTCANCAGTGTATTTAACAACTAGAGAAAAGATCTCATTATAATCTATCATTTTTTTGTGTTCAATCTTACGCTATTAATCTAACTTTAAGTTTTAAAGGTTCAATCTTGATCTTAAAACCCACTTACAATTAACTATTGATTTATTTTTATGTCTAAATACTAACTCTCAGATTTGATTCTTAAATAGGAAACCCATCTCTTTATTTTTATTTTCATGCACTCCACTCCACTGGCTGCTCACTCTTTACAACATCCTCGTATATATTTTTGCTCTTTATCAACCAACTCTTGTAACTAGCATAGGCAAAGGTAAAGGCAAAGGCAAACTCAAATTCATGCCTAAACCTTTGGGGTTACCTGGCTATGTTGTCTCGTCTCGCTATCTCCAGCTAACCGATAATTTACTAAAGGATCTTGATGAATTTGGTGTTCTTCTACCACTATTTCACCCCTATTTTCTACTTCTAGTTGCAGAATTTGAGTATACCCATCATTAGAGGTGATAGGAACATGTGTACTATCTGACTCCAACTGCAACTGATCTCTATCATTACCTTATTGATTTTCACACAATTGATCATAATCAGACCCTAAAAAAGGCATTTTGAACTCATTATATGGACACCTCACTCACAATGATCATACCTCCATTTTGACTTCTATCTCACAATCTACACCCTTGTTATGTTCTTGCAATTAATTATGATTTCTTATAGTTTTGTAATGTTAGGCTAAGGTTTTAATTACTAAGACATTGATAAATCTTCATTATGATGTTTTAATGTAAATTCAATCATTTGACACTCAATATGTGTTTGATCTTAGAAGATTGTTATATAATTTAGCCCATGTTTGGCCCTCATTATTTGTAATTTTAAGGGTTGGAATAATATTTTTTTGAAAAATGTGTAGTCTAAAAAGAAGAAAGAAATTTTGGGATTATGTGTAATATTATTTTATTGGAGGATGCGTGTTTAATAAGAAGAGAGAAAAAATAAATTATAATTTTAATGGTGGCCAAGCGAGGATTTAGTGACTTTTCAATTACTTGATAACCAATTGGATTGATTGTGAATTTTATTGATTTTGATAAAAACAATAGGATAGAAAGCAATTTACAATAGCCACTGTAAAATTTGATAGGTAATAGATTTTTACTGCTATACTTTTTAGGATTTATACGGATATTCTAACATTTTTAATGCATGCTTTCACGTTTTCATCTTTCGTTTAGATATAAGAAGGTCATATAAGAGAGTAAATTTAATAAGCATACACAGATGCTTTTAATTAACTTAAGAACATCGATCAACAATAATGTGCACATATTGTCATATTATTTAATTGCATTGAAACGGATTAATAAGGAAGATTTGAGGTCTTAGTATCCTTATCATTTAAATTTACAAAAGCTCAAAATTTGATCGCTAAAATTATTAATTTAATTAGTTACTTAGTATAAATTTTCCAAACGAGTTTTGCTATTTGACTAAAGTTAACATTAATTGACATTAGATTAAGTATGTGGTCCTTGCGAGAACGATACTTTATTCATCAGTTTATTACTTGTTCACGGTATTTGCGAGAAATCAAACGATCAGTATATCACCACTTACATAATCATTTACAAATATATGGGATGTCAAAAGAAAGTGGAGTAATTTTTATTTTATTTTATTTGGTTAATGAGATTTTGACCAAACAAATCTTGTCACACTTTGTAAGTTGTGATGTACATTACATGTATCACAACTTTTTTTTATTTGGTTGATGAGATTTTGACCCAACGTGTGCAATATATGCATCATAACTTTTAAATTTATTTACCCACAGATAATGTAACGAATTATGATTGAGTCAAAACTTCAATAATCAACTAAAAAAATATTCTTCCACTTTCTTTTGTCACCTCATCAATATGTGAAAAGAGTTTGTAAATAGGGATATGCAACAATCATTTTCTTTGGCCCAATCAAATGAGTCAAATCTCTCTGCATCATTTATTAATAAACAATTTTTTAAGTTATGATGTACATATGATACACCCAATTGAATTAATATAAAGATGAAACTATTTTCTCTTAAACAGTTCCCACAGCATTCCTCTTTCTTAATGAAAGGGAAATGTGCAACCTGGGGTCCCTAAGATTTCACGCCAATTGCACTTGGGGTTCCCAGTTTTACTTTTCAACAAGCACAACCCCAAGTTTAATTAAATAGTTCCTTTCCATTATATTTATCATTAATGCTAAATATACACTCCTTCCTTTACATTCTTGTGGACGTGAAAACTGTTTTTGTTTTTAAACTGTCTAATAGTGTTTTATCATGTACATCTGTGACGTAATGTAAAAAACAATGTACATGTAATATGATTGTAATTTTATTACTGTCCAAAATTCCCACTTATTACCAGTCCCGTTTCTCGTATCCGTGCAGCTAAAAACGTTACCAATATCTGAGATATGACCACACCAATGCTTGACCCTGAGATGATCCACATTTAAGGTACATTAGCGTCAAAGAGTAATAGAACTCACGAATAAAATCTTCAATAGACAACAAAATTGTGTTTCCTCTTCCCTCACTACAGTAACAGGCCCAACCAGGAGAAAATATTTAGTGGTTTACAAATCTTGATAAAAATCTATTTCAAAGTCTATGCAAAAAATTTATATGAAAGTCAATAATTAATTTTATCCACACATTTTATAAAATCTATAACTTTTCAAACACATTTTTTTTATCAACTTTTATCAAAATCTACTTAAAATTTGATATTTAACTACACGAAACGGGGGGAATATAATTCAGTAGAAACTTCATATCCAACTATTTTCCCAAAACTAATATGCTAAGTACGACAAAAATCACGATCTTGCTCTTTCATTTCTACATCGTTTATGATTATCAAGCGACAAAACAAACAAATAAATAAAAATATTTGCATGGTAATCTTGTTAGAGGTCGCTTCCTTCAAAATATTATCATATTAATAGTTTGTGGAATTTAGTCAAAAACTTAAAAAGGAATAAAAGTCAAATTAGAGAGAAACGTATCAATATCCAATCATCAACTTGGTTTGCATGTCCCAGTATAGCTTCGATTGCTTCGCTATCTCCTCCCTTTCAGCAGCAAGCCTCTCCTTCCAATTTTCCTTGCAACTACAAACCATACAAGCAAATATACGTCAACTTTCGAAAAGACCCAAAAAAAGGAGTTTCTAAAACATTTTGCTCACTGTTTCTTCAATAGCAAATCTAATTCCATCATGTGCAGTGCATTAGCATACACTCCCACCTGCATTAAAGACCAAGAATTAGCATTTCAACGTGCGAAGAATTGCGATTTAGTGAACAAACCAAACTCGAGCACTAAATATTGAAACTTTCATGTATAACAAAACTAAGAAAATGTGTTTCCATTAATCATGGGCAAAACTATTCTACAAAGAGAAGCTTTCTTCTTAAACATCTAAAATAAAGTTCATATGGCATTATTATGTGAAATCACTATTTACGGCCATAATTTTGATATGCTGACAATGGAAAACAGTTATCAATTATGTTATTTGTAGAACACATGCAGCACATAATGTATGTCTTGAGATTCAATGAGAATGGATAGAGGCTCGTGGGATTGACACAAGGGGGAAGGGATGGCTGTGTTTCTGGGATTTATATGAGATAGTAAACTGAATGGAGAGTAAATTAAGTCACTTGGGATTGTTTGATGCAGTCATTGAGGGATTGTTATTGATTTACAACCCTATCTTTCATAATGGTTCAAGGGTTCGAATGATAAAAAAAGATGAGATATCAAAGAAATAAATCACCTAAAATTATTCAGAAATTATAAGATGCATTATGCATTTATATGATTTTACAATATATCTTATCTAGATACCTACCTCCCTGCAAACTGGGCATTTTGATTCCAGTCTTGCAGCCTTGAGACCTTGGAAGATCATAACCGAAGCTGCAGAGCAAGCACATTGTTTGCAGAAGATGTGCCCACATCCCAAAGCATATGGTTTATAAACCGTATCCTAAATATATGATCATAGCAAAAAATAAAATAAAAAATCAATCAAATAAATTTGAAAATCAAAATATATGCAGAGTTCTCTTTAGAATTCTAATTAGACGAGTGACCTTACCAAGCAAATGGCACATGTCAGATTGTATTCTAATTTCACAGAATCCGGTAGCATCAAAGTCATTATGGGCTCTGTAGCACTAAGATCACACGAGAATGGTCCACCAATATCCCGTATCCCACCGATTGATTCATTAAAGTTAATATAGAAAGCCCCGAGTTCCACCAACCATGGAGATTGCAGAGGCTCTCTGTGTTCAGCACGCATTTTAGATTTAAAAATCCTTCCATTGACAGAGCAATGTACCTATATGAAGTCACAGGAGAGGAAAATTTAAAGAAAGACATAAATATAAAGTGGATATGTATATAACAATGGATAGTCAAGAGAACTTCTTCAAATGGATACTGTTTACCTTGTCATACTTCTTGAGGATTTTTCGTAGAGCAACAGCATTCATTGCAACATATTCAATTAACAGCCGGCATTCTTGTGCTGTGGTTTGCTGATTGCTTGTGAAACATTGGCGCAAACTTACGAAACATTTTTGCACTGGGTTTGGAGCGTGAAGATGAATAATGCGCCGTACTCTTGAACTAAAGCATCCAGCTATATCAGAAGCCTCCTTCTTCAATTCAGAGAAGAACATCTGATCACACACTGCAAAATATAAAAATTTACATCGTCAAACATATTCACTCTAAAAAAGGTTATAATCAAGTTAGATCTTATCAAGAAATAAATTTAGAGGAAAAATGCAACAAAAATTAACTCACCAAATCACACTATATACATTTGTCCCATCTGTTCACATGCATTTAATTTAGAATGAATACGTGTATACACTGTTCAAAGTGTTGATACATTCCCATCGAAACATGAGAAACATTTTCCTTTTTGATATGGAAAAGAAATGCATAAAGAAATTGAAATGTTCAACAAAATCATTTTATTTCAGTGTTGCTCATAAAACAATATTGTCATTGAAAGTTAGTCCATATAAACTTGTTTTCCTTTACATGTGATGAACCTAAATCACAATCTTAGAGACAAAGATTGGTTTATTGTTAAAATTTAAAAAGATTTTCTACTGCACTTTTAGAACATTCTAGAAATTGGCAGCAAAGAGCAACGATTTTCTTTTATAAGCATATATTATCGACAATCATAGAGTTAAAGGTAGAATGTGACAACTCTGCCTTTAACATAAACTGGATCTGATAGCATGATATTGACCCACGATTTGGATAACATAGCATTTCACCATGTCAGATAAATCGAAATAGACTTGCACATGGAGTGGCTAAGCAAGTCGATTTTCCAATGACTGTCATTCTTTAGAAGCATACACCTTTTTATTGATTAAAGAAAAAAGACAATACCTAGATATGAACAAACTACAAATTCCTTCACCCGCTGCAATAAATGTACAAAGAAGAAAGTAGTTAAAATAAAATCAAGTAGACGTGAATTTAAAGGGAAAACTACACTACATTATTTTGTTTATCTGAGAGTTATTTGGGTATTTATAAATTTGAAATTCATGAAATAACAAATTATTCTATATTTGCAATGTCAGAGAGTATAGATTTGTTTGTAAATTTTGTTAAATATGTTTAATACAAGACATAGGACACCAAAAGCCTTCAATTATTCCTAATCCAAAATTGTCCTCATCATTCCTTATTTCTCTGGATCTTAAAGTTACTTTAAAGAAATTTCCAACTAATTCTTGTGATCAAAGAGTTAATGCATTAAAAAAGGAGAGTTACTGAAGAGTTTGGTATAGAGAGAATTTTTTTAAAAATGAGAATTTCTGGACTATCGTCTACTCTATCAACTCGGCCTATTCTACTAGTAGACTGCTTAACTCAAACCAATTATTTAAACTTACCCTCCCAGCTTGCGCACTGGTTGAACACCTCCATCCCCTCCCCCTACTTTTAACAGTAATGGTAAAAAGGAAGGCATTTTTGACAAAAATAAATGGCTATTCTTCATCTTGCTTTCCATTAAAAAAAAAAAAGAAAAAAAAAATCCATCATGAAATTATCCTAATTTCCATATACAACCTGTTAGAAAATTCTATAAGCAAAAGAGCCAACATATTCACCAAGATTTGGCACTCAAAACTTTGAATAAATATTACAAACAATTACGTATTCTATTCATACAAAAATGACAAAAAAACATAAACAAAGTACAAAGAGAAATTAGCACTTACATGGGCAAGATTCATATGACTGGGTGGATTGAGTGAATTCATCTTCCCCTACTTGAGTTTCTTCTTCTTCTTCTTCCCCATTATTACCAGAAACCTTACATCTCCTGCAAGTTTTCAACACTTTTTTAAGCCTTTTGTATTCAATATGACTACACTTCTGTAAAAATCTCTCTCGATCCCCATGTAAATATTCTGTAAACGTCTCTCCAAACTTCATCTTTGAAATTATCTCTCTCTTTTTTCCCACCCAATAATATACACTTGTACATAACAAGAAAACAAATATTCAAAACAGAAACCAATTTAGGTCGTCTTGAAGAAGGATTTTTTTTGCTTTTTTTAAATACAGATTTGAAGGAAGAAGTAGAGATTGATACAAAAAGTGAATGGACATCCGTTTTTCTCGGATTTCGGAAGCTGCCGTGCGAGTATTTGGAGGTGATTTTGCATGTACTGCACGTGTACGGAGGACCATTTGGAAAGAAAGTCTTTTTTAAGTAAAAGCGTCCTGTTTGTTCTACAACAGTGAAAGCGCATTTTCACCGACATGTTTTACACCCTTTCTGATCCACGTTCTTCAAAAAAATTCATTTTTTTTCAAAATTCATCTTCAATCACGCATTTTTCAATAAAATAATATTACACGTAAATTCAAAATTTTTCTTTATTTTTTAACTACATATTCTCTATCAAATCACGTTTAAAATGCATTCTCCACTCATAATGTGCATCAGACACGTCTTATTTGTTAATTCAAACTTCAATCACATTTCATAAAATAAGTATTATCAAACAAGCAAGCACGGCAATTGCTTGCCTAGGTTTAAATTTTCAAAAATCAAATTTTTTTTTCTAATTTTTATTTATAAATAAATTAATTAAACATATATTTTATTAATTATATATATTAAGGTCAGAATTTTTACAATTTGATCACAAATTATTTCTCAATCACAAATAAAAAATGATATAGACCACAATTTATTCATCAATCACAAGTTTATATGTCATTTATTATTCATTGGTCACAAATTTTATGAAAAAAACAAAATATCTGATTAATTAATCATTAATTAATTTTCGATGACACACATTATTTATTAGTCATAATTTATCTATTTAATTGATCACATATTCTTCATTGGTCACAAACAATCAAATCATTTGATCTCACAGCTATCACCAATCGCATCATCGTCAAAACCACCGCCCCCATCACCCATCTCCTGACAACAAAACCATCGTCACAAACACCGCAACCAAACACCACCACCCCCAGCTTACCCGTCCACAATCACAACCCCCACAAAAAAATTTCCAAACCTACCATCGGGCACTACCACCACCGCCATCATCATAGCATCAACCACACCGCTACCACCTCACTGCCACACTGCCGTCGCCGTCTGAAACAGAAACAAAATCAAAACAACCCCAAAACCATCACTAACCCAACACAACACAACCACCAACACCACTATCAACACCAACACAACACCAAAACCACCACCAGATTTCTCCACTCTAGCGAAGAAGACGCCCCTACACAGCGGCTTCGGCTAAGCAGATCAAATCGGAGGAGAGCGAAATCACCTAAAAAAACCCCAAACTCCCTCCCCAAATTTTCTGTTGCGACGGCTAATACACCGCCGGACAACGCTGCTGTGAGTTCGCAGCAGTCCTGACACTGCCGTTCAACCCACTGCGAACGAGAGAGCTCACGCACCGCTGCTACAGGGTGTCATCGCGCAGCAACATCGCCGTGTTGCTTGGTGATGTCTTCTGATGGCGTAGAGAATGAGACGAGAGAGACAAGGAAGAAGGTTGGGAGAGAAAAATAAGGAAAAATGATTAGGGTTTGAAAATGAAAGGGTTAGATTAAATTTAATTTTATAATATTTTTATTAATATTTAAAAGATCATTTGATATTTGAACAAAAATTCTTTGAATCTGATTTCTGAATTGGACATTTTAAAACTCTGGATAGGCATAAATTTCACAATAAAAAATCATTAGAAACACAAAGTTTGCGAATGAAAGCATGTGTCGTTCTAGGGCTATAAATGGATTAGCTATTGACTTAATCTATTCATGTCCGATTCGATAAGAATAATTATTAAATGAGGAAATTGCAGCCTCACAGGGTTTTAAACTTTCTATTTCAAAATTAAGATTTGCAAGTTTTTTTTTCAAAAATCAGGTAATCAAAATTTTAAATATTAATAATTTATATAAAATTAAATTAATTTATATACCCCTTACACCATCCGTCTCACCTTGATTTCAAATCCATATTCCGTCTTCTCTACCCTACACAATTTCAATCACAAACCCGCTCCCTCCCTCCCTCCCTCATGCTCTCACCCTCTCTCTATTCTCTCGCCAACGGTGAGGGGTCGTACACGGCGCGACATGGGATTTGTGGAAAGGATCGGTGTCGGTCAACAGCGCGGCACAAATCGACTATGAATCGAGAGATGCGACTATGCACGATCGTTGCATCGCGACACTGCTCGCAGCGAAGCATCAGTCGTCTTTGTTCGCAGCATTGCAG
>CAIGRP010040887.1:0-11871 GCA_903798385.1 Fraxinus cuspidata
GAGTTACTGGTTACGAAGGCCTGTTTGTTTTCTAATGGTAGCTTATATTTCAATCACTTTCACTTGAAAATGATATTACTGTAGACTAAAAGCCTTGTGAACTGATTAGGATCCAGCTATATAATGATTATTCTTAAGCTGAAATAAGAAATGCCAAAAATAATTGATTCTAGTTTCATTTGTGTTCAACTTTGAGATGACTTTAGTAATTATTCTGAATGTCATAAACCCGAAAATGGTGCTGAGGTTTTATAATTTTGTAATTTTCTTTCCTTTTTCTCTTTACACTGCAGTGGATATCCATTGTTGCGCGATCCGCACTACAATAAAGGTCTTGCCTTTACTGAGAAAGAGAGGGATGCACATTTTTTACGTGGTCTTCTTCCTCCAGTGGTTATTAGCCAAGATACTCAGGTTAATACAATATGATTTTCAAATTTGGAATTTTATGTATTATTTTGTTCTCTAGTATTTCAAAATGGGAACATTATTTGAGAATACTTCGTGCATTCTGTTGATAAGGTTAAGAAAATGATGCGCAACATACGTCAATACCAAGTACCACTGCAGAGGTACATGGCTATGATGGATCTTCAGGTAGTTATGCATTTCTTTTCTGATGATAATGAAATCCACTTCTTTTGATATTTCGCGACCATCAAATTGCATACTTATACGTTGATATTTTTTCTGATTTTCAGGAGAGAAATGAAAGGCTGTTCTACAAGCTTCTCATGGACAATGTTGAGGAGCTACTCCCAGTTGTCTATACACCCACTGTGGGTGAGGCGTGCCAGAAATATGGGAGCATCTTTAGACAACCTCAGGGTCTTTTTATCAGTTTAAAAGAGAAGTATGTTTCGATGACAATGTATTAGTATATTTCTCAGGTTATTGACTGGAAGGCATTTTATCATGCATTTATACTGATTACTTGTACTATCTTTGCAGGGGGAGAATTCTCGAGGTATTGAAGAACTGGCCCGAGAAGAAGATTCAAGTTATAGTAGTGACTGATGGTGAGCGGATTTTGGGGCTTGGAGACCTTGGCTGCCAGGTATATGGACGTTTAATGCGTTCTTTATTATTTATTTCTAGAACGAGTTTCACTATGCTTATATGGCACTCGAAAATAATACAGGGGATTGTTATTTGCACTCCTAAAATAGCTTATTCCTACATTTCTTCCCTTAATACACACAGAACTTGTGAAGGGAAGTAGAGGAGGAAGCTTTTTTTGGACTGTGAATGACAGTTTTCTTTATATAACAATAGCAGTTTTGCACTTCAGTTTGTGCGCTTTTCATGAACTGTTAATGAAGATCTATGTTCTGAGTTGCTTCTGACCTTGTGACGTTGCCAGGGAATGGGGATACCAGTAGGGAAGCTTTCCCTGTATTCAGCACTTGGAGGCATTCGTCCGTCTGCTGTAAGTGTTTGCAAGGCTAGCTTTATTTTTTTTGAAATTGCTGGTCCAAAAAGTTGTGTTCATTTTAGAAGAATTTTCCATCTTTGTCAATACCTCAAATATGAACACTTCACCAAAACTTCGTCCCTGGTCTATATCAATGGCATGCATTAGATTCCTATTAATGCAAGCTTATCATTTGTAGAATTAACATTTGCACTACCGATTTGTTTCATCCTATGACAGAATACTGGTAGGGTAATTTGTATTCTCATTACTGTTTAGGTTAGTGATTGGATCCGAAAACATGCTACATAAGAGATCGTTTGATGTTTTATAAGTGTTATATCGTTCTATGTTTATTACTGTCACTTTTTTTTTTTGGTGGAAGCTTATGCTTTTTTGTACTTTTCAGTGCTTACCAGTGACCATTGATGTGGGAACTAACAATGAGCAGTTGCTGAAAGATGAATTTTATATTGGACTTCGACAAAGAAGAGCAACTGGCCAGGTTAATGATCGGCTTGATTAATCTTGAATGTAGTCCTATTCTTTGAAAAAATATATTAATGAATTGTTCTCATCTCCAGGAATATGCTGAACTCTTGGACGAGTTTATGTCTGCGGTTAAGCAGAATTATGGGGAGAAAGTCCTTATTCAGGTCAGTAGCTTTCTGTAATTACGGATTTGAGTACCACGCTTTCTGTAATTCAAACTCTCAATGAGCTTTTGATCTATATCGTACAGTTTGAAGACTTTGCAAATCACAATGCCTTTGATCTCCTTGCGAAGTATGGAACCACGCATCTTGTCTTCAATGATGATATTCAGGTAACTAATATATTAATGGTGTGTTTGAGCCACATTATTTTGAAAGAATATATTCTGGAATAGTAGATTGATGGAGAATGTGTGGTTGAAAAAGAAGGAAAAGTTATTGATGTGATGGAAAATATTATTTTATTGAAGAATGTGTGGTTGAAAATGAGTAGAAAAATGAATGAAAATTTTAATACGTACCAAACATGGGCTAATACTTCTCTTTTCTTCTTTACAAGTTTTGGGGCAACGGTTAATTTTTGTGTTCGTTTGCAAGTGCAACTTTTTTCTTCTTGCCAGGGTCTGCCTTTTCTTTATATGAACTTATCGTTATCTTGCTTAGCATTTCTATGTCTGTTGTGTTATTGCTTTTGGTTTCCTCCCCCCAACCCCACCTTAGTTTTCATGCTGTGGGTATTTTGCGGTATATTCATCTTACCGATATCGGTTCCATTTACTTGTATCAGGGTACAGCATCTGTGGTCCTTTCGGGACTTATGGCTGCCTTGAAGTTAGTAGGGGGAACCTTGGCTGAACATACATTCTTATTCCTTGGAGCAGGAGAGGTATTTCTTCACGTCTCATTGTAGAATTCTTTTTCCTTTCTAATCTTAAGGAAAGTAAAATATATAATTAAATTTCGTGTGATATATTTTTTGATTTGACCATTGTTTGAATTCTTATGTCTATTTTTCAAATCTGTTCTCCATCTCATTCTCTATGCCTAATATCTTCTGATCTCTTGTTCATTGATAGCATGTTTTGCCAGCTTAAAAATTTCTAAAAGTTCCTTTTTGTTTCCAAAGATGTTTGGGACCTGGGTAAGTTACTTTTTGAGTTAAATAGTTACTTATTTTGAAAGTAACTCTTACCTTACTATCAAAATAAGTATCTGACTTATCAATAAATAAATTTATTTATTTTGAAACTTATTTACTTTTAAGTAATTTTTTTGAGCGATTCTGAGCATGCTCTGATGATCTCCTTCACGTTCATTCTGCAAATTTCCCCTTGCCTTAATGTGTGATTTTTATACCTTTTTCTCCCTGTCATCAATGCAGGCTGGCACTGGTATTGCAGAACTCATAGCTCTTGAAATGTCAAAACAGGTGAGAGCTCGATCTTTTTCGTCTTCAGCATGATGTTTTTGCTCTGCTTTCTTCTCTTTTTTCTAGTTAAAATTAGGAGATCATTTGGGAATTCTAATATACTATGTCCATTTCTTACACGCAGACAGATATCCCACTGGAAGAAGCTCGCAAAAAGATTTGGCTTGTGGACTCCAAGGTATTGAAGACCTCTGTATTCTTCTGGTGCTTGCAGTCACTTTTGTTCATCGCCAATACTGAAAATCCACAAAAACTTTTGCTTTGTTTGTAGGGGTTGATTGTTAGATCCCGCATGGATTCACTTCAACATTTTAAGAAGCCCTGGGCCCATGAACATCAACCCGTACAAAATCTGTTAGATGCTGTCAAGGTGAACTCTCTCTCTCTCTCCCCATCCTTGTGTGTATGCAAGCATGTGCACACAGGCGCTTATGCATGAGCATGAGCATTTTTGCACATTCTTTACTTTCTTTTTTTCCTTAATGGTTGACTGGGACAAGTCCCATTGATCCGGACATTTTTATTTGCAAGGCCATCAAACCAACCGTTTTAATAGGATCATCAGGAGCTGGAAGAACATTCACAAAAGAAGTGGTAGAAGCCATGTCATCTGTTAATGAGGTACAGTGCGTTTATTTATGTTTTAGTTATGGTAAACGTACTTCCAAATTGTTCGAACTAAAATGACTTCGGATTGGAATGCAGAAACCTATTATTCTTGCTCTTTCCAACCCAACTTCACAGTCTGAATGTACGGCCGAAGAAGCTTACAAATGGAGTGAGGGCCGGGCCATTTTTGCTAGTGGAAGCCCCTTCGATCCAGTCGAATATAAAGGGAAGGTCTTTACATCTGGCCAGGTTCAGTTGGAACATCTCTCAACAAAGATTTATTGTTAATGTTAATGCAAATGAAGCCCTTTGAACTAACTTTCACTATTCATTTGTTCTGGTTTAGGCAAATAATGCATACATTTTTCCCGGATTTGGTCTGGGCTTGATTATTTCTGGCGCAATCCGTGTTCATGATGATATGCTCCTGGCAGCCTGTAAGTTACTGAAACATAACTAAGCCCTTGTTTGATAAAACTTCTATGAAAAGTGATTTTCCCTATACATTTTCAACCAGACATTCGTCAAAAAGAAAATCATTTTTTACGTTTTCCCATATCTTTACCCTACTTTTTTAACTACGCATTCTCCATAAAAATCACATTAAAAAAAAGTTTTATCAAAAAAGGGATAAATTGCAGCGTGTGCTTATATAATTGAAAACAACTAGATCGAGAGTATGTTTAGCTAAACTTAAATAGTTCACTTGGTAAGTAAATAAATAGATTTTAAATGAATATTTTGTTACTGGTGAAAGTTGATATTTTGTTACTGGTGAAAGTTGAAGTATGGTATTTTATGAAAAAAACAAGAGCCATGTGGTTGTTACTCTAAACTTGAAGTTGGAAATACGAACCTCAATATTGCTAATCTATAATTATTGTTTTACATCATGTGCTAAATATTGCTGATCTCTCATTTTATGGCAACAGCGGAAGCATTAGCTGAACAAGTTACAGAAGAGAACTTAGAGAATGGACTTATATACCCACCATTTACGAACATCAGAAAGATTTCAGCCCAGATTGCAGCCAGAGTAGCAGCCAAAGCATATGAACTTGGTAAGATTCAAAGACTGTAATTATAAAATGCGTTGGCTAAATTGAAGTAATTTGTTATATCTAGATGTTTTGAGTTTTTATTTTAATTCTTCGTAGGCTTGGCCACTCGTCTACCTCAACCCGAAAACCTAGTGGCATATGCGGAGAGCTGTATGTATTGCCCTAATTATCACAGCTATCGCTGAACCATTGGAAGAATCTATAGATAGTCATTCTCTAGCATAGTTACCATTTTTCATGTCATTGTTTTTTTCTTTTTTTTTTTTCACAAGTGATTTGCTTTTTTTTGTTTTTGTTTTAAATTCTCCAAGTGACACAAGGACAGGTAAGATTAGATATTTGCTTATAAGAAGCACCCAAAATGTTGTATTGCTTGAAACTCTTGACAGTAAGATATAAAACCACTTTTTTAGAGCTTATTTGAGCCTGGGGTTTTACTCTGATTTGAAGTGGTAAATAGCAGCAGCAATGGAAAAGAAGCTGTCGAAATTCCTTGTTCAATGATCTTTTAACACATTTACTACTTATATACCACTCGATATTTAGATGTGTAAATGAGAATGTGGCAGTGACTGGGAGGTTTATATCAGGTCAAACGAGCGCTGACTCGAGCCTGGAAAACTTTAATAATGCTACTTGTACAATCTTATTTATACAATCATGGATGACAACCTTTGTTGGCTCATCACGTCCATCCAATTTTAACATTGTCAAAAACTGTTTTTAAATCATTGGTCTGAATATTGCCATCTTCAACATTGTCAATAATGTTTGTCAATCAACATTGTACAAATAGCATTATTTGGAAAACTTAACCCCGTTATACACATCAGACTCGATATAATGCTTTTGCACCATGCACAAGTTAAAAGTTGTAATGAAATACTTGTGGAGCCTTTTGTTCAGTTGAACTTTCAAACCAAAGAGAGAAGTGTTCTGCCAAATTTTACCATTTAATTGCACTGAGCTTGAGACTTGGAACATGGACTTGCTTGGTTTCACCAAACACGACTAAGAAAAGAGGCGCGTGACAAAATTTGTCGATTGTCATGTCTAATACTTATATGCACAAAATGTGTGGACATACTTGTAGAATGCTGTGACAAATTTTGTTTAGAATATTTTTTGTTACCTCAAACTTTAAAAGTTTTGAACACTGTACTGGATTAAAGAAATTGCATTAAGGTGGACTATGATGTATTATTCTTATACGATGCAACACCGTATTTGAAAGAATTACAAATATTGAAAAATAAAAAACAAATTACAAAAAAAAAAAAAGGGTAAAACTTGAAGTTTTTTTAATTTGTAAGTGATTTTTCTTACATATACATAAATTTACTCATAAGTAAATTTTTAATGGAAGTAAAATTTTGTCGCCAGTAATTTTTTATTTATAAGTGAACTTTTAACCCACGATTAATTTTCAGTAATATGTGATCAGAATGAATTTTTTGCGAATAAGTAAATTTTTTGTTATATCTACAAGTGAAATTCTTAGTTATTAGCTATTATATATATTTTTAATTTAATTCATTTTTTTACTTTGAATTAATAATTCGATATAAATCCACCGTGGAGTAAAAGGGACACACATCTCTGATTAATTTAATCTATGTAGTAATATTGCATGAAATTAAGTTAATTTTTATTCGAACTAATAAGAATAAGCTAAAGTCTGATTATATAAATTGTTTGTTGAAGTCCAGAATTAAGTTATGTCTTGGTTAAAGCTCTCAAAATGTTCATAATAATATGCAATTCTTATTTCAAGTTTTCAAATATTTTGGTTAAAAGCTTCCATAAAGTCTTCTCAAGCTTTCCAAGTTTTATAAAAAGTTTTAAAATATCAGGAAAGTTTTCCGGAGTTACTAAAAATTGTTTTTGAAGAATATCGGTTTCCAAAATGTGTTCTAAACGGAACGCTAGCATCTTAGAAGTTTTCGCACATCCAAGTAACCAAAATGAGTTACAAATGGCAATACTAGAAAAGATTTATATAGAGCTAGAGCCTCAATTCAGCAAGAGCAGATAAAGTTCCTGAATTTGTTGTCTTCAAATTTAAATGCTCGAGTTATCAAATTCAAGCAAAACAAGTTAACCAATATGAATTCTTGCGAAAGGGAAAAATATTTAAAATAACATAATGAAACATAAGAAAACCACCATCTTATGATCGGTTCGGTTGCCATTATCCCATTAAGAAAATTCTATATTGCAGTTTAAAGCCAAATCAACCTATATCACTCTACAATATATTTACCCAAAAGATTAAGTAGAAAGCAATATAGAGTCAAGTAAACAACAGATACGAGGAAGGAGAGTGATAATCCACTATTTTACTGTACTGCAAACTGCATGGAACCGACTAGCTTCACCCTTGGTTTGATAAGAGCTGCTGAGCACTTGGATGAAATGCTGACCACCTTTAAGTCTCCCCTGATAGCCCAAGGGAGAGTGGTAATTATTTGATACGGCCACTGCCATCCATTCCTAAACTCAGCTGGCACATACCCATCAGTCCCTCAATGTTTACTGCTTCTTTCGGATTGCCTGGACTTGAGTTAAAGTTCTGATGATCAGTAACAGCAGCTCCACCATTCTCTATAGAGGATGAATTTGGTGGCCAAAGTTCAATTGGTAAAGGCGAAAAAGCTGGCTTGAGAGAAAGATCGAGAGAAGGCACTGAACGATTGGTTTCTACCACTTGAGAAGACAAAAGCACGAGCTGTTCATTGTCAGTTCCAGCTGTTTGAGGGGGGATGCTAAATTGTACTGGAATTGATGATGAATTTCTAGCCTGATATGCATGATTGTCATAAAAAAAAAAAAAAAATCAATGAAAGGAAAATCAGTCATATAATCCTTTAATTTATTTCAGATTTTCCATTGCCACAACTTATAAGCATTCAGACATTTTCATGTGCGGAGCAATATAAAAGGGGGTGAAGTGCATTACTGACAAAAACAGCACATATTATTAATGATTTTTCTTCATTTAAGATGACGTTAGTGACTGAAATAAGAGGTAATCTTATTAATGCATTAGTTTCCGTGTGCAAGTGTGGATGTCTCTACTCGCATATAGGGTTTTTCTTTAATATGATGTACCTTGAATATATAATAAAATATTTGTTAGCGAGATAGGATCAAGACAAACCGTGTCCAGCACCATGTCAAAGAGGCTGGATCTTCTCTTTCCCCGCATTGCTGAATTACAGTGACGATTGAAGAACTTCTGGGCATGGCTTGCTACCTGGGTTGGAGTCTTTGATGGGACAAAGTCTCTTGATATATGCCGCCACTCTCCTTTCCCAAATTTCTGTAGACCAAGAAGGAATTGTCGATGCTCTTCGTGTGTCCATGGAACACCTGCAAACCAAAATTCAATCACAGTTATTGAAAAAGATTGGAAAATAAAGCTCCCTATTTTTTCATCACCTACTAGTAACATTAAACGGAAGCTTATTAATCACTAGTGTTTAAAAATATGGTTATAACTGTATAGATGAAAGAAAACACTCAGAATCATGCTAGAGAAGATAAATTACAAGAGGCATACTGAAGATGTCAAAAGTGAGGAAATAATGCTACATGAAATGTACATTTTCATATGGATAACGTTCCAGTGTCCTATTCTACAACTACAGGGCTTAAAGATTTCACAGGATACAGAGTACTACATCGAGGAATTATAAGGAAATTATCAGGGGGAACATACTGCAACGAGTCAACAAAATGCTACTTCTTGTGTTACTAATCCTTTCCATGTGCTGAAAGTAACAAAAAGATAAAGGAAAAAAGTTCTTTTTGCCAACTCATATTCTAATTGATGTAAATACGACAGGAAGACAGTAAGTAATAAGTGATATTGATTAACCCATCTTCAATTTGTAAATTTTCACCTGTGTTAGATGAGTGAAAATGACAAAGCAATAGCGACAAAGATCACCAGTTTCTCATTCCGGCCAAAAAAGCATTGGCTTGTCGTTACTGATCCTATAATGCAATATATCCATGCAACAATCAAATGAAATTGTTTAATGTACACGTAAACATGTAGATAATGGAGTTATCAGGGGACAAAGATATGCACACACTTGAAAGATTCTGCAGTCCAATAAAATGGAGACAGAAAATAGAAAAAAACAAGCGGAGATACAAATTATGTGACAAAATAAATTACAGTTAATAGAAATCCATGTCAACCCCATAAATGTTATGGGATATTCTGGAGATAAAAAAAAGGGTACAATAACTATCGTTTCTATATTTGATAACATTATGATCAAGCAAGTTATCCTCAAACCAATTACCCCTCCCAAAATCATTAAAACTACTCTCGACTCTTTATCCACTCAAATGAATGTTCTCTACTAAATTAATTCACGTTTATTTACAGTGCAAAGAGCTTCATTTTCTTTCCTTTTTAGTCAAACCTGCAAAATAAATTAACATTCAGAGAGTATTCTGAGTCAATCCCAAACGTGAAATGAGTATTCCCGAGTCAATATTCAAATTTAACTACCATGTCAAGAGACTTTGAAGTCCCTTTTTAAATAAAATTGAATTAGACAATTGGTATTAGGGTCAATCATCAAATTAAATCAACAGTTTTCGACTCAATCAATATATTTAAATAACATCAAAAGATTTTTTTATAGTTAATCTTGAATATAAATCAACATGCAATGCATAAACACCACAAATTAATACAAATTAACTCAATTAAACGCACATGCAAAGCAAAAAATTAAAAGATTCCCCAAATTAACTCAATTAAACCAACATGCAAAGATTAAAAATCCAAAAATAAAACAAAATCAAAACCTTTTCTTTTCTGGGCTCGAGGGAGAGCAGCAGAAGCAGAAGCAGAAGCGGAAGCGGAAGCAGAACCGCGACCCGGACCGTCGGAATGATACCCATCGGGCGAATCCGGCCCGGCAGCAGAGGAGGAGGAATGGTAGTTCGCGAGGTTACCCATACTAAAACTCTTCTTAATGTACGATCCATCTATCAACCGCACCCCAAACAGCGTAAATCCACCGCCATCAGGGCATCCGTCTCCGCCGCCACCGCTCCCACCACCACCGTCGATTTCTTTGCAGGTCCTCATTGGACAAGTACGCGAGTTATGCCCATCGGCGTTACAAAACGAGCACTTCCGCTTCATTTTCCACTCAATCCAAATTTGGATAATAATATATACAGTTATATGAGAATGTGTGTGTGTATTATTTACGAATATGCATATATAAACATGATCTGTGTGTATAGACAGAAAGAGAAATGGAGTTTAGGGAGAGAAAGGGGTGAGAGAAAAATTTTTAGCCTTTGGATTTATATAGTGGCAATCTAATTATGGAGATTAAGGATTTGGGGATAACTACTGGATTAGGATTTACGCGGTTGTTTTTGTATTCTAGTTGGTTGATGCAGAAGTTTCCTCGAAATGACTGTTTTGTCCCTTATGGAACACTACGTCGTTCCTACTCGTCGAGCTTTTAGGAGGTGGAATTTGGGCTTTTCGGTGACGCGATCTTTTGTTTGTAGTTTAGGCTCACCGAATTACAATTGGAAGAAGAAAAATAATATATATATATTTTTTAAAGGTTTCTTAAGTATAAATTATAGTATTTCAATATTAATTTGATCTGCGTGATCGTGTGTCACTTATAACATGAACTCACCATAAATAAGGAGAATCCCTAACAGACGAGTCATGTTCACATGCATCCGACTCATTACTTTTAACCTATAATCCTTTGTGGGTAAGCTTGCCCCCTACAAGATCTTTTCCTACGAGGTAAATATCGACTCACATTGTTGTACAATGCTATTGCTACAAATAGTTCCCCAAAGCAATGACACTTCTAAGATAGCCAAGAGCGAACCACATCAATGACATAGTAAGCAAAGAGAGAGGGACTCTCATAGAAACAAACTGTTACAAGAGGTATCCAATAAAATTGTGATTGTGACAGAGTTGGTAACGTGTCGATGAGGTCAAATGGACCATAGAAATAACCAAAAGGTGCAGAATACCTCCGGCTTGAACTCTATAAATATTCTAGAATAACACATATGAAAGGTATACTATATTCTTAAACCTTAGCCAAACTCTTTCTATTTTGTTTCTCCAGCACTTCAAATGAAATTTTGACTTGAGCATTGTAGTGTAACAGAGTTGGACCACCTCTTGGGACGATGACCTTGTACTCTATTGTAGCGTTTTAGTGCAAAGGTTAACATAAAAGTTGCAAAGAACATGGCTAGAATATATTGATAGCTAAGTTTGCAAAATTTGAAGGTCAACAATGATAATTGCATGCTAGACATATCATTAGTATTTCATAATTAGGTAATATTGCTAATTTCATGGGTCTAAATCATACTTTTGAATACGCTGTTTTCTGTACATGGAGTTATAAAAACAATAATTGTTAAGAATCAGAGAGAAATATAGAAGAGAATAATAGACAAAAGTCAAAAGACACAATACTCATGTACATATTTTATTGAATATCAAAACTTATAGTTATAGGTAAGAATTAGGTTTGTAGGGATACAATTAACATTCAATAATTAATATTTAATTTACAACACTTTCTCTTCTATTTCGTTAAATATTGTTTGATAGAAACTCAGTGAAGCAAAAATATCATACAAAGAAAAAGAAAACTACAATTATTTTTAAAGTATTAAAAATAAATATTGTCTCATTAGAACCTTATCATAAAAATTCAATGGGATAAACTTTGAGTAAAGGAAAAAGAGTACAATTACACCCTCTAATATTGATCATCGAAAACTTTTTAGTCGATGCGTTCCTATCTCATGTACCAATTCCTTGAATATATCTGT
>CAIGRP010040891.1:0-10875 GCA_903798385.1 Fraxinus cuspidata
ATTAATAATCAATATTGTCATTCCTATTGTTGCGATCAACAGTCAATGATCGTCGGCCGCCCATGCTAGGCTTCGGGGCTAGATTCGCCCCGTCCATCCCCTTGTTTTTTGAAGAACCATCCATCAATAGGTATTAAATAATTGTTTAATATTTTATTTTCATATCATCTTCCACAAAAATATCATCTTTTACAACTGTGGTTGGACTCCATTTTTTCGAAAACTCATTTTTTCAAAACTTATTTTATACCGCAATTTTTTTCTATATAAATCCAAAACTTTTGATTACTTTTTAGCTATACATTTTCCAAAAAGTACTATTCCAAAACATAGTTTTTCCTAGAAACGGAGCTCAAACTGGTAAATGTCCAACTCACTTTCTTCCTTTATAATTTAGTTTCATCTTACTCAAAAAGAATACAAATTTCATAAATTGATTTGACTAGTTGCTTTTCTTCTTATAATTTACACATAATTTCTTCTCTTTTATGCACTGAAAACCTCAAACTGCAGTCCAAAAGGAGCATAAACGACAGTGAAAGTGATTTGAATAATGTTATCTAGCGCAAGTGGTGCTAGGCACCAGTTGATGACATTGTGTGATAGGTTCAATATAAGATAAATATTGATAAAAAAAAATTAGATCAACAAATTTTTTCACCTAGCTCACCTCCTATACTTACTAATTTTGATGCTTAAACTACGAGCAATAGGGAAAATGGCTATTTGTGAGGAAAATATTTGAATTGCATGCATTTCTCTTTAAAAGTGGGTGTATTTATAGATTTCCCTCCAAACTTTGGATAATTCAATCATTTAGGAAAGCTGACAGAAGACGCTCTCTTACTAGATGGCTTGTAACTGATTCTATTAAGAGTATCACATTTTATTCATTGACTCGTGTGTATTTTATTAACACCTGTAGCTAGCTTCGATGGGGGGAAGATTCGCCTACTTTGGGCAAAATTTTTAGCCCTTTTTCCTTTGCATATTGCCTTTTGCTTCACTATCAGTTGGCAAGCTCGATAGATTATATTTCAAGGTTCAAAAAATAGTCCTCCAAGTTTAGTTTTTTATTCATATTTAATCTCGGACTTGCTGTATTTTTGCGGTCTTACGAACTCATCGTACTTCTCTTTTTTTAGTGATCACTGACGTGTGCCATATTAAGGGGACATGCTATGATTGTTGCAATTTTTGTAAGAGCTACTGGATTTATTTTGCACGTTTCTAGGTTAATGCCTTATTGGCATTTAATGCCCGTGTTGACCACACATAATCTCATCGTGTATTTTTGAATCTAGGTCAAGCGCCAGTTGACATCCAATGGCTATGATTATAAGAAGAGTTCGAACGATTGAGACCTATCATTGAACCAATTGATGATTCACGTCTCTCATCTGAACGTATGAATATGCATTTTCTTTTTACATCTTTGCCACTTTTAGCATTTTTCTAGTGTTCTCTCTTTTTCACGACAATATTCTTGCTCATTAGGAATATAATCATGTCATGTTAAACATAGGTTTAATGTATTTTGGAAAAAAATATTGAATAAAATTTGATTTATTAATACTAGAAAATAACTACTTTCTATTGGCCGAGAATTGGAAGTAGCATTAATGGGGGAATTTAAAAAATCCAATACATTCATATTATATCAATAAAACACTTTTAATTGCCTTCTTAGTTAAAATAAGTATAGAAAATCAAAATCAACTCTTTTGTGTTACGATATATCGAATTTGGTAACAACTAGTACACTATTATTAAACATTATTCCTCATGGGACGATAACTCCACTCACTTATTTTATTACTTATCAACGATCCCGTACACTTGCAGGTTACAACCGGACAAGTTTTGGGTGAAATTGCCGAGGAATAATGGTTTTAATTCTAGTTTATTAGTTTATATTAGATTCGATATTTTCTTTTGTTTCAGGCTATTCGTCTTACTACCTAATTTCTTTTTGGTCTTTCTTCTTTCAGGTTGTCAACGATTTATGCAAGATTCTGAAGAAATCGAGCTCCTACCATTGGATCCTGAGATCATAAGAACATGTAGACAACGTAGAAAAGAAAAAAGAGAAAAAAGGGCAATGGCCGAGAATCAAATACAAGATCCAATTTAACCACCACCACTAGATGAATAGAGACCTATTGCCAAGAGGGCCAAATATTAGTTGGAGATTATGTGATTCCAGTGCATACACTAGTGAAATCTTCAATCATCTAGCTACCTTTCGGACATGCTAATTTCCACATTTGACTGATTGTCATCAATCTCTTCGATAATCATCATAACATCAAGTTCTTCAAGAAAGCTACAAAAAATCCACAAAGCATATTAAAGTTTTTTGGATGTTATGTGAATTCATTAACCACAAAAGGATGTCATCAGATGCTTTTAGAATGCGCTTATTCCCTCACACCTTGAAGGAAGGTGCAAGAAAATCACTCCATTCATTACCCACAGGGAGTAGTATTATGTCGTGGAATGATATGGTACAAAAATTCACAATGAAGTTCTTCCCAATATCTCGAGTCCATCAAATTCAAAATAAAGTTCATACTTTCAAACAAACGGAACTTGAGACATATCCGAAGGCATAGGAGAGGTTTAAGAACACATTTAGGAAGTGTCCAAATCTTGGCATTCCTAAGCTCGCGTAGGTATATCTATTCTATTATGGACTAAGTCTAGAATTTTACAACGTGGTAAATGCTTCAGCGATCAGTTTAGTGATGAAGATGGAGACTGATGATGCCTATGACCTCTATGAGAACATTGCTGAAAATCAGGCTAATTCGCCAACCGATAAGGACTTTCAAAGAAAGTAGCTAGTAAGCATAATATTGACACAGTGACAGCACAGATGGAAGTGATAATGAAAAAGCTTAACAACTTGTCCCAATCTGTTAATATGGTACACCAGTTGACCTCAGTTTGTGCAGGTTGTAAAAAAATCATATCATTGCCAGTTGCCCTCTAGATTCCACTCACATGGTTCAACTTGTAGAAGTGAGTTATGTACAAAACTTCATGAGGCTACAAAACAACCCCCCAAAAACTATCAAACGTGTTTGAACAAGCATCCAAACTTCTTCTAGGTGAACAATCGAAGCTGGGATATTTGATAAGGGGCAATCCACCAAAAATTCACCAACAAAATAAGAAGGCATCCTTGGAAGATCTACTTGTTAAGTACATCACCAAAACTGAGACTGCAATCCAAAATCAGCTGGCCTCTATCTAGAACTTAGAAAATTGGGTGGGATAGATCACAGCTACATTATAAAATAGTCCATAGGGTACCTTGCCTAGCGACATAGATAAAAACCCAAGGGAGCAGATGTTAGCAGTTGAAGTGGTAATTATGCAGTTGCTGAGCTACCACTTTCAATCCCATTGCACTTGTTAAAGCTTATATGCCACCCATCCCATTTCCTTAAGGTTGCGAAGACATCTAAAAAAGGAGCAGGTTGAAACCATCACAACTAGGAGGGGTGTTCAATTGTCAGAGATTAGTGCAAGAAGAGAATAGACCGAGAGTAAATCGATACCTGCCACGGGCAAGGACCAAGTGGAGCAATCTGAGGTAACAATAGAGAAAAATCAACAAAAGCTTTCAGATAATCCACAGGTTAAGGAAACCGTTCTTGTCAATTCATTCACACTTTTAGTTCCATTTCCTCAAAGGCTGTAAAATACCAAGTTGGAAAGGTAGTTCACAAAATTCTTGGAGATCTTAAAAAAGCTGCATGTCAACATTCCTTTCATTGACAAAATCCTACAAATCCCAAAATACTCCAAGTTTTTAAGGGAGATGTTGAAAAAGAAGAGGAAACTGACCGAACATGAAATAGTTGCCTTATTTGAAGAATGCAGTGCAATCATACAGCACAAACTCCCATCCAAACTGAAGGACCCAAGGAGTTTCAATTTACGTTGCTCTATAGGAAATTTAAATAACTTATTGCTTTAATTGATTCTGGAGCAAGTATTAATTTGATTTCTCCATCTATTTACATGAAATTAGGATTGGGAAATGCAAAGGCAGCCTCAATAATCCAATAGTTGGCAGATAGAATGCTGAAGTACCATTATGGAATAGTTGAAGATATGCTCATTAAGGTGGTGACTTTATCTTTCCAGCTGAACTTATTATCCTTGACATAGAAGAACATCAGTTGCCAGTCATCTTGGGAAGACCATTTCTATCAACTGGTTGAGCCTCGTTGAATTTTGAAGCAAATGAGCTCATCTCGAGGGTAGAAGACAAGCAACAACATTTCACAATGAACACTCCACTTAGGCAACCATCCTATTTTGAGGACCTTGAAAAGGTGAAAATGGAAGAAAATGATGACTTTACAAGCCATTACTGCAAAAAGAGAGTTAGTAAACTGGATAATACAAGAAAGGATCTATCTGGGAACTATCAATTGTGGAGAGTAAAGGATAAGGGTACAAATTTCCGTTTCAAGCCATCATGAGTAGTCAAAACAACAAATTTTCTTTCCATTTTATTTATTTTTCTTTTTAGATTTAGGATAGAAATTTAATTTTTTATTAGGTATCACCATCCATGTCCCATTTTCATTTGGCCCTTGAATTTGTTATGGTTGGAACTCAGTTTATATATAACTCAACCAATAAGAAGCAGTTATAAACTGAAGATACAGAACATAAATTGTAATTACTCAAATTGAAGAACATAACTCGAGACTACTAACAAGGGCAACTAATTTTCATCTCATTAATCGATAATTATATTACAATGCAGAAAATTACAAGTAATAGACAATTATAAAAGAGAAAGAGAATCGAGAGATAGACCAGCAGAGAAAGCAGAAACAGAGAAATTCAGAGAAGATAAGGAAGAATAGAAACATCAGAAGAAAAGGAGAAGAAGAAGAAGAAACAGGGAAAGAACCATAGAAGAAGGAGAAGAAGAAAACGAGAAGAAGAGGGCATAAGACTGAAGAAGAAGGAGAATACGGGCTGCAACCACAATTCATCCAATTTTTCCCCAATTCATCGTCCAACTTCAACCTATATGGAATAAAACTGGGTTTTGGGCTAGCCCACTAGATAATAACCAAATAATAAGAAGTTAGCCATGACATCCTTCCCCCTTAAATTAACCTTGTCCTAAAGGTTCAAAGTCGGGATGTCTTTTTTGTATGTTGTTAGCAGGTACCCCATTCTATTTACCACCTTCGGATTAAGCAAGTAGTGGAAGGTGGCATATCCATGGTTAACATTATATGCACCACTCTCAACCAGTACTTCTTTAATCAACTTCTCACTTTCTGATTATTGAATAAAATGGGATATAATGCCTTATTCTGAATGGTTGTTCTTCTTCCTTCAATGGAATATGTTGGTCATGTGACCTAGGAGAAGGTAACCTTGTTGGCTCTTCAAACATCTTTGGAAATCTTTTGATGGCCTCTAGCTCTTGCTCAGGCATATCCTTACCTTTATCCTCCTTGATATGGTATAGTTGTCCAACTATCCCATAAGGATCCTTTATAAATATTCTTCTCATCTCCTTAATCCCCATCATCTTAGTAGGATAGTCAAACATTCCAGTCTTCAATTCTATCACTTCACCATTACTCTTAAACTGGATGCACCCTTGTACAAAATCAAATGTAACATGACCAAATTGGTACATCCAATTTACCCATAACACCATGTCATTTCCAGCCAATTTAAGGGTTCTGAATTTGAACTAAAATTTCCAGTTTTGCATCCCCCAAACCACTGGCTGACATAAGGTGTTACTCTACACTTAAATTTTCCCTATTCTATATACATATTCAAATCTTCTTCAAGTTTTCAACAAGTTCAACTAGAAAAAATCATTATTGCTTTTGTGCTTCTTTCTTGAAGGCTTGTCAATCCTCTATACTATTTGTCGAAAATCCTATAAACATACTAGGGGAGGCAAATATCATTTTTAGGACAACTTATCACATATGTGTTCAAGTCTCATTCTTCATTTCATATTGTTCAAGTTTTCATCTCCTTCTTCTCCTCTTCGATATTTCTAGCAATCTAAAACCAATATTTGACTTTTACTGTGATGAAGACAGAAACTACGTTGGCTACCATCAAGTTGATGAATCAAGATTAGGGGAGCTTGGATAGGTTTGATGGATCAAACTTAACAAGATGGGAAGACAAACTCAAATTCCAATGGCATTAAAGATCTTTTATGTACTTGATCCAAACTTGGAACCAATTGTCGATATAACCGAAGAAGATATGGAAGAAGTTCGTACCGAGAGAAAGAAGAGGAAAAAGGACGAATTGATATATCGCGGTCACATCCTTAATGCTCTTTCGGATCGGTTGTATGGTCTTTACACTAACATGACTTCGGCAGAGAAAATATAGGATGCACTTGAAAACAAATATAAGGCCGATAAGGAAGGTACGAAGAACTTTCTTATATCTAAGTACTTTGATTTCAAAATGTTAGATAATATTATTTTATTGCCTCAAGTACATAAGTCATTGTGAACAAATTTAAAATGGTGAAAGTGGAAGAAATTATTGTTAAACTCCTAGGGATTTGGTAATAATATAGGAAGAGGATTCTTCACAATTCCAAAAACTTCTCTATGGAACACATTCAAAAACATCTTTGTATAGAGGAAGAATCAAGGGCAAGAGACAAGATCAAAAGTTCTTATGATGGCTCTTAAAAAGCCAATGTCTTGGACAATGGGGAAAACTCCACCAAGTTCAAGAAGAAATGGAAACCTCTTGGTCCTAAAAAAGATCAAAGGAAGTCCAAAACCAAGTTGAAAGGACCTTGCTATGTTTGTGGAAAATTGAGGCACTATGCAAGAGATTGCAAGTACAAAAAGCAACCAAAAAAGGAGGAACAAGTAATTTCTGTTGATGAGATTATTGCTATGGTGAACGAAATCAATGCAATCCAATGCAAGGTTCCAGGTTGGTGGTATGATACATGCGCAGCCATCCATGTATGTTATGATGAGTCTCATTTTAAAATTTATCATGACATTGATGATGGTCAAGAGATCCAAATAGAATATGAAGGAAGATCTAAAGTGATTGGCAAAGGGAATGTGAAGATCATCTTCACTTCGGGAAAGAAAATTACTTTCACCAATGTCCTTTATGTACCGAAAATGAATAGAAACTTAGCAAGTGGGTTTTCTTGCAAAAACTGGGAATCAAATTTGTATTTGAGTCGAGAAAACTTGTACTAATCCATAAATGATATTTTGTTGGAAAGGGCTATTCTACTGAATGAATGGTCAGACTTTATACTTCTGAAAAAAATTCTAATAAAAAAATATCTTTTGCTTATGTTATTGTTTCATTTAATTTATGGCATGGTAAATAAGCCCGCATAGAAATTAGCGCTCTAAAAAGAATGGTTTAATGTGAATTAATACAACGTGAAGTTGATAACTTAGAAAAGTGTGAAACTTGTTTTAAATAAAACATGATTAAAAAGTCATTTTATAGTGTAGAATGATCTCAATTACTTGAACTTGTGCATTTCAATATATGTGAATTGAATGTCACGCTAATGAGAGAAGGTAATAGATATTTCAATACATTCATTGATGATTGTTCTAGATATACTTATATTTATCATTTAAAACATAAAGATGAGTATTCAATGCATTTAAGGTACATAAAGCAGAAGTTGAAAATCAATTAGAAAGAAAAATAAAGACTTTTTGAATTGATAGAGGTGGAGAATATTTTTCAATCGAATTCTATGTATTTTGTGATTAAAATGGCATTATACACCAGGGTGTTGTACCATGTACACCTAAACAAACGATTTAGTTAAAAATGAAGAAAATAACTTTCTTAGAAATGATTAATGCTATGTTGTTATATGTGGAATTACTTGTGGGTGAAGCCCTGCTTAGTGCATGTCATAAAGTAAATAGAATTCATTTGAAAAAGGATAAGGTTTCCCCGTATGAATCATGGAAAGGAAGGAAACCAAATATTAATTATTTTAAAATGTGGGGGTGTCTTGCTTATTGCAAGAACACGAATTCTAAGAGAACTAAATTAGGTTCTAGAGGTATTAAATGTACATTTGTGGGATGTGTTTTAAATATCAAGGCATATAAGTTATTAAACTTAGAATCATATGCTATAATAGAATCAAGGGATGTGGAGTTTTTCAAGAATGTATTGGCAAAAACAAATTCTCAAAATGAAACTAATGTAGACTTTCCGATTTATAGAGAATCAGAAGAAGAGACATTTACGAGAGATGTTGAATGTGAACCCCGAAGAAGTAAAATAATTAGAAAAGAAAAAGGTCTAGGATCGGATGAAATAGATTCCCAACTTATTTCTTTCTACTTAGTAGAGGGAGATTGGAAGGATGTTGTAAGAACAAATCATTTTGTTCTTCAAGTCGAAAGTGATCCTAAAAACTATAAGGAGGCAATATCTTCTAGAGATTGCATATTCTAGAAAGATGTAATATATAATGATCTGGATTTTATTATATCAAATAACACTTGAGAAATAGTTGATTTACCAAATGGTTCTAAATCCATTGGTTGTAAATTGGTGTTTAGAATGAAATATAATTCCGAAGAAACACTCAATACCAATAAAGATATTGACAAAAAGATGGAATAGATTACTTTGGAATGTAGGTACCCATGGCTAGGATAACCAAGATAAGGATTGCATTAGCATCTATTTATGATTTACATATTCATCAAATGGATGTCAAGAAGACATTCCTAAATGGAGATCATGAAGAGGAGATCTATATGGAACAATTGGTAGGGTTTGTTCTACTGAAATATGAATATAAGGTATACAAACTAATCAAGTCCTTATATATTTAATAACAAGCCCCTAAATAATGGCATAAGAAATTTGACACTACTTTTATGTCATTTGGTTTTACTAATAATTTGGTTGATAAAGGTTTGTATATCGAAGTATGTGATAATATTATTACATTTGTATGTCTTTATATGGATGATATGTTAATTAGTAGTAATGACATAGAAGGAATTAAGGAAACGAAGATGTTTCTATCTTCCATTTTCAAAATGAAATATTTTGGACAAGTGGACACTATCCTTGGTATCGAAGTTAAGAAGGATAGTGGGGGTTATTCATTAAGCCAATCACATTATGTTGAGAATATGATAAATAAGTTCAAATATTTGAATATTAAAGAGGCAAATACCCCAATTGGATTCAAGTGTCAAGTTAGTAAAGAATGATGAAAGATCAATAGCTCATATTAAGTATGCAAGTCATTCGAAAGTCTTATGTACGTAGTACAATGTACAAGACCCGATGTTGCATTTGCTATAAGCATGTGAGAAAATTAATCACTCATGGAATAATTTCTCTCACATATGTTAAGTCTAGCGGATGCTTTAATAAAACTCTTAATGAGGTTCAGTACGAAGTACTAGTATTTCTAAAAGTAACAAAGATATTAGAAGAACATCACCTCTGTACACTTCGAGGTGGTGCCACCTCAATAGAGAATAAAGAGTTTCACGCTTCAAAGTTCAAAGAATAGGATAAGCGGAATGCCATAATAGCATTAAGTATGTCTCAAGAACTGATGAAAACATAACACTCGAGTGTGGGATTTCACTGGCATTGTCACAAGGAATGACTGGTTCAAAACTATCATATTACCTAAAATTTCGATAATACTTTGTAAGATTTACACTATGATTATAGTCAAATCAAAAGAAATCTAATTCTTATGTATTAGTGTTACCAGGTATGAATATGTGAAAATTTTGAACAAGTTGGGGATTGTAACTTAATTGTTTATTCTCCAAAATTTAGGACATTTATTGGGTTGAAATGTGAATGAATTAATGATGAAATTGGAAGACAATGTTGGATGAAATTGAAAGGCAATGTTGGGCGTAAGCACATGCTAAATGAGCATGTGTAAGCACGGCCTTGTCTATAGAAAAATAAGTAATGTTGCATCTACCATGTGTACGCATGGATATAAGCATGCTTGAGCATGGTTTAAAAATTTAGTCGTTGGGCCGATTTTTTTATTTGAACTTCGGATGCCTTTTGGTGGAAAGTTCCCAACTTTTCACATGTGTTTGGAGCCTTTTCATGGTATAATATTAGAAATCTATAAATAGGTAATAGATTTCCAATTCCAAACGTAAGAAAACAACATTAGAAATCGTCATTCATTCCACACCTTAATTTTCCCTGTTCAATATACATATTCAAACCTTCTTCAAGTTTTCAACGAGTTTAGCTAGAAATAATCATTTTTGCTTTTGTGCTTCTTTGTTGAAGGCTTTTCAATCCTCTAAACTATTTTCCAAAAATTCTAAAAGCATGTGAGATGAGGCAAACATCGTTTTTAGGACAACATATCACATACGTGTTCAAGCCTCATTCTTCATTTCATCTTGTTCAAGTTTCCATCTTCTTTTTCTCCTCTTCGATAATTCCAACACTTTACAATACCCATGAAAATGCAGTGTTCATGTTTAACTCCAACTTTCCATCTGAAAAGTTGTGGACAAGCCAACCTCTCTACGATCCTCACACACTGTACAGGTAAATTGGTAATGGTCTCAAAGATTCGAAGATTCCCATTCACAAAATCTTCCCATTCAAAGATTCCACCCTCTCCACGATTATGAATTATGGCAAATGGATGTCAAAACTACTTCCTTAATGGAAACTTACAAGAGAAAGTGTATATGACACAACCTGAAGGTTTTGAATCCAAATAAGATAACAAGGTATGCAAGCTTAATCGATCCATTTATGGATTAAAGCAAGCCTCTAGGAGTTGGGATCTTCACTTTGATGAGACAATCAAAAGGT
>CAIGRP010040898.1:0-10872 GCA_903798385.1 Fraxinus cuspidata
TTCTTTCAGAAAGCTTCAATAATCAAACCCTAGACACAAAAATAAACAATAAATCTCATCAAGATCTCGATAACAGACGTCATAAAACAATATAAACAAATTCAAGCCCTAGAAATAAATTAAACTAAAATGCATCAAGATCTCAAGATTACACATGAAATCTCATAATATTTTACAATAAAATAATACAAACAAAATCAAACTCACGGATTTTGAAAAGAGCTTACAGATTAAATCGATAAATTTGAATGTGATCGAAAACAAAACCAAATTTGAGAGCTCTCGACCGAATATGGAATGAGAAAATTGAGAGAATTTTATAGGAAATTCTGGAGGTTATTGATTTGAGAAGCAGCGAATAATTGGGATAATGAATGGAGGAGGAGTGGGCAGCCTTTTGTAGGGCGAATAAAGAAAGAAAGAAGCGTGTAGAACTCTAATAGAATGGTCCGCCACGTATTTTTCACTATATTATTTGTTTGGTACACATTCTTTGAAAATATATATTTTTTTTCAAAATTCATTTTCAATCACACATTTTTTAATAAAATAATATTTTTCATCGCATGAATAACTTTTCCTTACTTTTTAACTACATATTTCTCATTATATCACCATTTAAAATACATTCTTTTTTCAATAATATACATCAAACACACCCTTAATATCTGTATTTTAATAAACAAATTTTATATTTTTTTTTGATAAAATGCGAAATAAGTCTTAGCAACCCCATTTGGTGGGAATTAAAATCAGATTGTGATAGAAGTCGATAAGAAAAGTGTGATCAAAATTAATTGTTGATTTTGATTTAAATTTAAATCTAGAATCGGTACCAAACATGAACATTTTGCACGGTTTAGATTTCGGGTTGGGTTGGTGATAAAAAAAAAAATACAATAATGCTATACGCTCTTTTCTGTACATTTTTTTTTACATTACCTTTGTTTTTTTGAAAATCTTGGACAGGGAAATTATTTTTATTTTTGAACTGTCCAATAATATTTTGTCACGTGGCAAATGTAAAAGTAGATGTAAAAGATGATGGAGCATTATTGGAAAAAAATAAGTGCCTAATAGCTGGATTTATTTGAGGCTCACAGGCACTCATTTTTTGCATGGCTGCTTTTGATTCGTACTCACCTCTTAAATATTCACCGCTAAAATAAAACAAACTCTCCTCAATATTTGCAGAATTTGTCACTTAAAAGACAACCGACAAAATAATGTACAATCGACACTGACTTTTCATTAAAATAATTAATTATGATTTGAAAATTTGGAAGTTGAAAGATAAAGATGCCAAGCTGGTAATGTGCGATTTTTTTTTTTGTCTCTTTACTTTATTTTAAAATTAGACAGCAGAAGATTGATTTGATATTATCTTAAATTATTCTCATTAATCTAAAATGAAATATAATTATAGATTTTGTTAGCCAGATAATCTTTTACGTATATAAATGAACACGACAGGGTGATTAGCATATATAATGAAGTTGAAGGGAAAATTGCCTCATTAGTACTAAATGTATCGACAGTGTTGGAACGTGGTCCTTTATCTATTTTCTTTCTCGTAAATGTCTCTAACTCTTTAGATTACTAATACTTGATGTTGAAAAGTCTATTTTCAATTCAAAAGACGACAATAATTTAATTTTTTAAGTTCCCTCTATTCACCCTCACACCCAGCTTTGCTCCCTAACCCCCTAGTCCAATCCCAAGATCCCATTACTCACAATGCTTGGAGGCTCAAACTCTATATAAGACTCAAAAGGCGAGCCTCGTGCCCATATTAAAAAAATCTGTCATTTTTCTAAGAAACTAGGTTCTAGCCTTGCAATTACAAAAAAAAAAAAAAATTGAAATATCTCGCATTTCCAACTTAATTTTAATAATCTAGTACTGCTTTAAAATTCCCTAAAATACCATATTTAAACATATCCGGTTTTTGAAAATGTGCTTTCAAAGCCGTCCAATAAAACCCTACAAGACTACAAAATTACAATATTCATGCTAATGATAAAAATATTAAAAGAATAAGTTGAAGACTAAATTGCTAGAATGCAAATAAGTTGGCAACTAAAGTTTAAAATTTACCTAAATTGTTGGGCAAACAGATCTTGAAAGGAAAACAAAGAGATTGCTTGAAAAGATTGGTCTTTTCTTAGGTTAAATTATTAGTGGACATGATGATTCCCGGTCAATCTTATATTAAAATTAGAATCACCAACTAATTTGACTATTAGTGCACGTCTGGATTGCAATTATACAAAGTGGTGCTACAAAAAAATCAAACGTTAGACCAAGCGAACTTTACAAGTAAATCAAATTTAAGTGTAAGTAAACATTATTTTTTATTTTTTATCAACAAAATTTACTTTTCTACAATGTTTTGACTTTAATATTAATTAAATATGTTTTTAATAAACTGACAGTCTTGAACTGAACTTTGTCACTCTTCATTTATAAAAAAAAAAAATGGTTGAACCTCAACTTTGAGGCCCATCGTGGAAGAGGTAAATCAAGGGACGTGTCTCAACAGGTTATGGTACAAAAGCTATCATACTGATGCTCACAAAGAGTCTAATTCAAAATAATACAAATTACAAAATAACCATTGTTGTACCTTATTAAGCCAATATATCTCATATTTAGCCCCATGCTTGGTTTGTATAAAAGTTGTAGACTCATAAAGTATGTTAACTTTTAAAATTCCAACTTAAAAAATCAGGTGTTTAAAATTCAAAAACCAGATTAAATTATTTACTCCTTTTTTTTCAATTATCAAGTAATAATTATCATATAAACATTATATATATAATTTTTATATCTACTCTCTTTTTACTAGCTATCTCTCTATTCTCTCTCTAATCTTTCTATTTACTCTATCTATCTATTTACAACCAGATATGTATATTGACCATCGCCACCTAAAATCAAACTCTGGTAATGTAGATTTGTATGATTTAATTTGGTAGTTGCTTTTTCATTAGTTGGTTAGAAAAGTCAGATCAAATGAATTTGAGAAGGATGGGGAACGTGTTTGAGGTGAATTTGTGTTGAATCTTCAGTCGGCAGTGATCCAGCTACGTAGTTGCGATTGGGGTGGTGTGCCACTGTTTCTGCTTCTAGTTATGCACATTTAAGCGTGTTTGTGATGTAGGGGTTGTGGATTTGAAGTGTCGAAGGTGGTGGACTGGGACGTTGAGATGAAGAGTAATTTGTAATTAGTTAATTAAGTAACCGTGACAAAATAACATGGTAATTTTGTGATCAATAAAAAAGTTATGAGCTATAAAAATGTATGATATGCGATTAAATTTGGAATCGTGATCTACAATTTATGTTTTTGTGACTTTGACCTTGTATGATGTTATAACTAGTATGAGATTGTGACAATAAATTGTATATTATTACGACATTGACTTGTTTAATTAATTAATGTGTTACAAAGTTTATAGATGGTAAAAAATGTGATCATCTGATTTTTGAAAGAATTCTACAAATTCCTTAATTTGAGAGTTTTGAAACTATGTTAAATATGTACTTCTTCCTAATAGCAATCACAAGGCACATTGTATTGCAGTTTACCCAACCAAACAGCAGGGGGCAGACCATGGGCCTATATCGAATGGCTTAGGACCAATATAACTGGAACCCAGTGACATTAATGGGCCTAAATTCAGTTTGAAGAGGAAGGCCAAATGGCCCATTAGTCCATACTCTATTGAAGACGAGGGCCAAATGGCCCAAATCAGGAAATACCAGGACTTCCCCAGAATGCAAAAATTTTCATTTTCACCCTAACAAATATCAATGGCCCCGACAGTATAACTGTAATCTTCACCCCATTGAAAGAAAAGCGAAGAATACTATCTTTTCAAAATCCGCAGTCAAGCTCTTTAATCCTGGGAATTCCACTTTTCAGGTATTTTTTTTTTAAAATCTTGTACCCCCTTAAAGCAATTGAATTTCATACTTGCGTTACACTTTCTCTGAGTGAATTCTTAAGGAGAATCTTGTATCGGATTCACTTTTTTGGGGGGAGTTTCGTGGAGAATCTGCTGAACTGTTTATAGAAAGATGGCATCTTTTCCACTTGCTTCCACTGATGGGTTTTTGATTGCCCAAGGAAAATGTAAAGTTTATGTTGGAAATTTGAAATTATTGGACAGACATAGAGCTATATCACGTTCTCTGCCCAAGAACTGCTTTAGTTCAGTCTCTAATACTTTATTGGGGCTGAATTATAGTTGTAAATCTCACAATAGGTTTTTATGTGGTAAAAAGATTAGGTCAATAGCTAATGAGAGCAGAAATCTAGATACCCATCTGGTAAAAGGAGAAAATAATGAGATAAGAAAGAAGTTCTCATTGAGATTGCGTCCAAGGTTACGATTATTGTCAAGAAGACTGAAGAGGGTTTCGATCAGGTTGATGTTAAATGGCATAAGAACATTCCTGCTCAAGAATGTCAAAAGATTGACTCTACCCACTTCTGTATCTATAGTACTAGGATTTTGCTTTCTTTTTCTCAAATTAACTGCAATGCCGATACCAAAAGCTGTTCCATATTCAGATCTCACAACTAGCCTCCAAAGTGGAAATGTGACGAAGGTTTTGTTCGAGGAGGGTACTCGCCGTATATATTATAATACAAACCTGAGGTGTGCTAAAGATGCTCAAACAGTGGAAGATAAATCAATTCCATATAGTGAAACTGGAGCTGAGATTGATGCAAACTATGGCATTGCTCATCATAACCAAGAGGGAAAAAATGTGCTAAGGAAATTGACAAAGTCTAAACCTTCGGCCCCTGCTTGGGAATTCTCCACAAGAAAGATTGATCACGATGAAAGTTATCTTCTTAGTCTGATGAGGGAAAATGGGACAGCATATGGCTCAGCACCTCAATCATTTCTAATGTCTATGAGAAATATGTTGATTACAGTGCTATCTTTATGGATCCCTTTAACTCCTTTAATGTGGCTTCTTTACCGTCAACTTTCTGCTGCCAATAGTCCAGCCAGAAAAAGAAAACCTAGCAACCAGTTGGTTTGCTTTGATGATGTGGATGGTGTTGATTCTGCAAAAGTGGAGCTTATGGAGGTGAGCTTTCTTTAAATGAAATCGAATCACTAGATAATTGATCTAGTTTCATTACTATATAAATATTTTCATGAGTAAATTGTGCAAGAATCAGATTTCATAAGAGCGACAACTCTTTTTTCTGTTAACAGATTCAGTTATCTACAATTGCAACCGTACGTTGCTCTGAGTAAAAATTAGCTTCTCTGTTATATACTTATATTTGATGTACTTTATAATTTAATTTTCTGCTGTTTTGTGGATGAGGTACTTGACTACTACTTAAAATTTCAATTAACTACTAAAATATTGGCTCGCAGTAGCATCTAGTAGAGCAAGATATATACATTTCAAATGTAAATGGTAGATGAAAATAGGATTTCTAGACTCATATATGCAAGCCTTTTTGCCAGGCTGTAATGCATAGTTCAACTGTCACATCCTCTATCCAATTTTTATTAGTCAATTACCATTTATATGCTTTTCTGGTCCAAGTATCATATATGTTCTGTAAAAATCTATTTCTTTTCCACACTATAATTTCTGTAGTATATCATTCAGATGGGATGCAATAGATCATTTATCGTTTGCCTCTCGTAAGCTATATAAAATTAGTCTGACAGCAGTGAGAAACTATTTCCACAGTATACCTTCATGCATTTGGAAGAAAGATTTAAAGCCCTGTGATCGGGCGTCCGAAAATTTGATCTTTTCTTTATAATTTCTCTTGTATTGCTCCTTCCAATAGGTTTCAAAGATAAAAATCCTTTATTGGATTGACCCATTTATAAATTATTAAAGGAAATTGTATCACTTTTTCAAAGCTTAGTGTTCACACATGCGTCGTATGCTTGTTGATTGACTTTATACACCTTTAAAACAAAATTAAATAATACTCTTTTTGGTCATTTAGAATGGTGCTTAAATGGCAAATTTGTTTGGTCTAATTTTCAAAATTCATATGCCGACCATTGTTTGGATTCCCTTGTCTCCTCCAAAGGAAGGGATATTTTCTGTCCTATATGGGCATGTATAGTATGTATGTTATATAGGACAACTACTTTACACTTCACAGTAAAACAAAATCAGGGATTTACTTCTATTTTAACTGTTTACTTGTCAGAGCACATAAGAACATATCTCTTATTTGAGTACGACACATTTAATTTTCTTCTTTGTAGATAGTGTGTTGCCTTCAAGGATCTATTAATTACAGTAAGCTGGGGGCCAAGTTACCTAGAGGCGTGCTGCTTGTAGGTCCACCAGGAACAGGAAAAACATTACTAGCCCGTGCAGTGGCTGGAGAAGCAGGTGTACCATTTTTTTCAGTCTCTGCCAGTGAATTTGTAGAGTTATTTGTTGGAAGAGGAGCTGCTCGCATAAGAGACCTTTTCAGTGTTGCTAGAAAGAATGCACCATCGATTATTTTTATTGATGAGCTTGATGCTGTCGGCGGAAAGCGTGGTAGGAGTTTCAATGATGAGAGAGACCAAACACTGAATCAGGTATTTATAATTTTCAGTGGAGAAGCATATCACAATATTTCTCTTTTTCGTGTTAAATTGAAATGCTCTGCTGTTTATGCTAATTTTAAGTTCATGTGCAAATGCTATATCTTTCTTGAATTACCAAATTGCTCAACTATGTTACAGTTTAGTTACCCACACAGACAAATCTAGATGTGTTTTAAGATATGCATAATTATGATTTGGTGAACGAAAACAAAGTGCAAAATAGTTCATCAAGCAGAGAAGCTATACACTGTTGACATTTTAGATATACGATGTGAATTTATGATGGGGTCAAGGGAATGACCCCCTGACCTCTGGTATCCCTATGAGAATATCTACTGACAATTGGAGATAAGAATGATGAAGTGGAAACTAAAAGAAACTTATTAATGGTTAATTGCTGTAAGAAGCTTATTAATGGTTAATTGCAGTAGGAACATATTGGGAGAAACTCATTTCTAAGTCCCATAGTGCCCTAGCTCGCATTAAACCATAAAACTAACTTCAAACTTTTTCAAGTGGGGGAAAACTGGACCTTGCTTTACAAATTGCAAGCGGTGGCTCTACTTTTGTTTAATTCCATTAATAACAGTAAGAAGAAAATGAAAATGCCGTGACAAGGATTTTCTTACCTGGGCTTTTCCTTGATAGGAATGCTTTCACACATTAATATTCAAATTCCAATTATGTGAGTTGCAAGTATGTTTGTATATCAACCAAAGGATTTTTTTTCAATAGTTTCATGTATTAACTGGACCTTATGATTCTTGTTTCCTTACTAGTTGCTGACAGAAATGGATGGCTTTGAGTCGGACATAGATGTTGTTATCATTGCTGCAACAAATAGACCAGATGCCTTGGATCTAGCTCTATGTCGGCCTGGTCGTTTTTCTAGGAAAGTATATGTGGGAGAACCAGATGAAGTTGGAAGGAGAAAGATTTTGGCTATACATTTTAGAGGAGTTCCACTTGAGGAGGACATGGACCTCGTTTGCAACCTAGTTGCATCTCTAACTCAAGGCCTTGTCGGGGCTGATCTGGCAAACATAGTCAATGAGGCTGCACTTCTTGCTGCTCGAAGAGGTTAGATTAATTGTTTTGTATTGTCAAATTTTCCCACCTTCGCATTGCAAAAGACATTCTTTTATTCACTGTTGATATGTTTGGTATGATGGGCTGTACAATGTACACTATTGAAGGTGAAAAAGAAGCTAAAATCTTGTTTATAGTACTGTCTTGTCCAGCTCAGCTCAGCTTTGTATACCAAACACACCCTGGGTGTATATAAAACTGATGTCTATCTGTTTCACTCACAAGCATTCTGTCTAGATAGTGAGACAACATAATTTGATGCAAACGGAACTTTGCTATGTTGCATCTTCACCAATAATTTCTCAAGTGGACGGCAATGGCATGGCCTAGGGAGAAAGGACCCATGACCCCTAGGTCCCTCCATACATGGAAAAAAGTGTTGGAAAATACTAAAAAAAAAAGAAGGCGCAAATAGATAGAGGAATTGGCTTACCCCTAGTTGCAAATTTAAAGCTACGTTTGACAATTTGAATTGTAAATTCTATTTCAAGAATGATATCTGACAAAGGGAAGGTTCGGTGCATTCCCATCAATATTGTCAATGTCGCAGCTGAACATTAGATTTATGCCTCCTCAAGGAGAAAAGAGGTTTGTACTGAAACTGGACATTGTATTGGGGGCCCTTTTTATAATTTCGTTACACATCTGCAGGGTTTCTGTTTCTCTCATATCCAGTGTGGTTTGGACAGTTTTTCATATATTTCATTCTGAATGTTATCAGGATGTTATGACAAGTTGTATATCTAAAAGTTTATGCTTTATTAATTTCAACAGGGGCCGAATGTGTCTCGAGGGAAGATATAATGGAAGCTATAGAAAGAGCCAAGTTTGGAATAAATGAGAGACAGACAGGTCGCACAATAAAGATGGAACTCGGGAAGCTGTTTCCTTGGATTCCTTCTCTGATGGGTAGAAATAATACTGGACAAGATGTAAAGCAAGGTCCTCTAGGCTATCAAACTAAGCTAATAATACCTTCCCTTTATTGGTCATTTATGGATTTATGCAACATCCTCATGAGTGTATAATATTCAAAAGAAGGAATTTTTTTCACTATTAAGCTGAGAATTCGGTTTTAGTTTAGAGTGGAAACTATTTTTATAACTTCCAAAGGTACCATAACAGGCAATCTGATGATTTCAGACTTGATTCATTTATTTTTGGTGTACAAATCCCTTCTATCGTTTAAAGACAGCGTTTAATTGATTTGTTCTGTAAACCGGTTGCCTGGACTGTGGTCGATATTTAGTGGTATATGTGACATTGAGGACATGGTTTTGATGCTGTATTCGGGCAAGAAGCTTGTTATTCATTCATTTTTCTTGTGTGACAAGCAGTTAGTTTAGCTGAATAAGACCTTTTGAATTTTGTTTCCATTCAAGTGATTCGTTGAGATATTCGTTTTACTGATGAATGACTACCTCAACATTTATGGAACCTTTTAATCTCTTGGTGTAGTTATGATAACCCACTAGAAATGCCTTCACCAATTGGGATTTTAGAAGCCGAATATTTTAAAGCTTGGTTGTGCGTCGAATTTTAAGTGTGGCTACCCTTTCCCAGGCTTATTGGATTGAAAAAATGTTGTAGAATCATTGGTGTCATGACATCATTCGCTATGCGCCTAAGTGAGGTGTCATCGTAAATAGGACTATTGTCCCTATTTTTATGATGATGCATCAATTAATAAGACTTCAATATCATATAGACTGGTGTTTAATACATCGATATCAGTATTACTCATATATATGTGTGCGCATGCGCATGCACAAAAAATATTTTTTTTTTTCCTTCAAAAGTATTTTAACGATGTGGCCTAATTTAATCATAAATAATATTTTTATTTCAAATAATTATCCACAATATCATAATATAAGCACAAAATATGAACAACGTATTAAAGTTTCTAACTTGAATATAAGAAAGTCATTGCTTGCAAATTATTTAAAATTGAGCCTTTATTTACTACATGCCTTTTAACAAAGAGTCCCTTCACCAATTGGGATTTTAGAAGCCGAATATTTTAAAGCTTGGTTGTGCGTCGAATTTTAAGTGTGGCAACCCTTTCCCAGGCTTATCGGATTGAAAAAATGTTGTAGAATCATTGGTGTCATGACATCATTCGCTATGCGCCTTTAAGTGAGGTGTCATCGTAAATAGGACTATTGTCCCTATTTTTATGATGATGCATCAATTAATAAGACTTCAATATCATATAGACTGGTGTTTAATACATCGATATTGTATTACTCATATATATGTGTGTGTGCGCAGCATGCACAAGAAATAAATTTTTTTTCCTTCAAAAGTATTTCAACGATGTGGCCTAATTTAATCATAAATAATAGTTTTATTTCAAATAATTATCCACAATATCATAATATAAGCACAAAATATGAACAACGTATTAAAGTTTCTAACTTGAATATAAGAAAGTCATTGCTTGCAAATTATTTAAAATTGAGCCTTTATTTACTCATCCTATTACCTGTTTCTCAGTTCTGAAATCTTGTCCTGTTTTGTTCCAATTCATTCACTGATTTAAGAAATAGTATGGCCAAATAATTGACGGAAAAATAATAATATCATGTAAACTACGGGATCTGAAATTTTAAATTTTAGGCATTATTGAAGAATTTTTCTCTGTTATGCTGTCTGTGATGAATCACAAGCAAGTAGATTGTACCAAACGCCAAGAAATGGGGGCCTGGTTCAATCCTAATCTCTATCTACTTGTATACTCGACAAGGCCTTCTTGAACAGGAAAAAGGTCTTTCATTTTCATCAAATGTCCCAGCCGGCCAACCCTAGGTTTTCATTTTCACATAAAATAGCAACTTGAACCAGAACAAAACAAATTCCTGAACATATCAACTCTCATTCATAACATACAATGCTTCATTTGATAAGTACAAGAATCTTGCCATTGTTTGATAGATTTTTCTTTTCTTTTAACCTATGTACAATTGTATTGTATGAGTACTGTGTACAACAAGAAATTCAATGTGTTACGAAATCAATGTTAATCTCCTTAATAATTCCTTCCTGCATTGAAAAGACAAATATTCAAAGATCTAACCCAAATTTAGTCCTAGAAATCAGAAAATCGATTAATATATACTGGTATTTACTTCATGAGATGTCTGTCAAGGGATTAAGCTGATAATAGGCCTCTATTTTC
>CAIGRP010040902.1:0-11838 GCA_903798385.1 Fraxinus cuspidata
TTTGGGTTAAGTAACACATGTTCTAAATTATTTAATCTTTAATGTTTGATTTGACCGCTATGTGCATGAACATAACTTCATGGAACACTCAAATCAACATAAACAAGAGAAAAGCATGATGAAGAAAATTGTCTAGCCGTCACTATAGTGCCTTACATATTCAACAGAAAAATTCGGGGAGTACCTTCTTCATTTTCTTCCAAGTTTCCCTTATATTCTTATTTATGATTTATGACATTAAGGACAATGTCAGTTTTAAGTTTGGGGCGAAAAAAATTTTGAGCTTTTAATTTCCGTGTGTTTTTGAGTGTTTGTTCTTCGTTATTGTTTTAATATATAATATAAAAATACAAAAAAATTGAAATATTTCAACAAAAATATATACTTTCTTATTTTAAGTTGTGTGCTTGTGTGGGTTAGATAGTTTGGTGGGCAATGATGATAAAATTTGAGATTTGGTGTTGATTTATGAATTGTGGATAGTACACATGCTAGACTGATTGATACTTAACCTTGCTAAACTTGATATTATACGCGCACTAGAATTAAATTGAACATCATGATGCTATGAGTTGATTCACATAATTGATAGGTTGATATAGTTGAATATAAATGCTTTATTCAAACATTACTAAATTACTTATCATTAGACCAAATTTAGTACAGTTTGATGATGATTTTGCTGTTGTAGGAAGATACGAATGTAGACAGAGATTCCATATGTGAAAACTTTTGTGTGGATTGTCTTAGATTAACGGGATAAAATCGAGCGAAAATATTAAGTTGGAGGTCGATTTGCTTGAATATATATTTGGTAAGGGACATTGAACTGATAAAGGCATACATTTTTTTAAAATGTAAAAAGTCAATTCGAAGCCTTTTTTTACTTGGGTTATTAAGTTTGTAAGGATATTTAAAATCTGGTACCCTAAAGTCATCTGATTTTGGAGTCATAGACCTAAAGCCTGTTGAATGGGTCGTCTAGAAAGTTTAAGGGAGAGAATGCAAAAAAGAAAAATACTTTTGAAAATCAGAAAAAACAAGTGCATAAAAAAAACATTAAATGCTTTGGTTAAGATCTAAACACTTGTTTGAGGGATTTGACGAAAAATTATTAGCCTAGTCTAATCCTAGAGGTCGAAGCAATCAAAGTATTGGAGAATCCTTGTTTATTGATATGTTGACTTGCAATTAGTAGAATCTACTTGAACTAGAGAGGGTGAAGATAGTATTGAAAAATTCAACCTTAAATTACACACTGGGAAAGAGTGAAAAAAGAACAAGTGTGGGGTGTGTGAATCATACGAGATGTGAATGATATCTTTGACCGCGAAGGGTTGGGAATTGAAGCAACTCGTAAATTCATGATTGTCTACTTATTTCTTCACACACACGTCAGTTTTACATTTGAAGAGTGGATATTGATTTAGTATTGTGACTTTGAAATAGTTTTTAGATTTAGTGTTGTAATTCAAATACTAAGATAAAAAGCTAGATTGTCTAACCAAATATTTTTACATGCTTGTATGTTTGATGTTATTTAGGTTATAATTTTGTTTGATAACAAACAAATGTTTAAATTTGGGGGTGTTTGATAAGTGTATTTTACACACTTATTCGGGGTCTAAAATAGTGATATTTGATAGTCTTTTGACAAAATATATCATAAATTGTTGTATTTTATATTATATATGTAAAACTCAATGGTAGAATGAGGAATCAAATGAAAGAAGCAAAAATTAGTGAAAAATTGGCAAAATTCAAAGTTTGAGGACCAAATTTCAAATTTAATAGTTGATTCAGACCACGAGATGATACTTTGAAGATTGTTCGGAGACAATTGGATGAAACTAGAACTCAAAAATGAATGGAATATGATCAAATTATTATTATTATCAATGTCCAATCGCACAAGTTATATTCCAGATTTTTAGTTGAAAATTGAGACCCATTTTTGGCATAATAAACGTCCGAATTGAAAAAACTCTATTTCTACCAAAGTTGTAACCCTTTGAGTTATCTTTCAATACACTTTGAAACGCTTCATTCAGATATTAGGAGAGAAATTATGGTAAAAAAAAACTGACTGCTGTGCAAAGAAAAAAATCGGCGCTCGAAGACAACTTTTCTTATTCTATTGGAAATCTTTTGGAAGTCAATTTAGATATGATTTTCAATAAATTTTTGACTCTTACAAATACATAAGAATATAATACGTAGGGAGACCTCTCATATACATCTCATACTCCAATACTCATTAATTATTATCATCAAAGGAGGAGAATTCATAGCTTTTGTGAGATAATTGATGTGGGGTTGTAAGAATTCAATCAAGTGAAATTTAAACCTGATTTTTAGGCAAAAAAGAGAAGGCGCATGTGGAGATTCATCAAGAAACCATTGAAGAGATTCAAAACTTCAATATGCATATTCATCTTCTTAATTTATCAAAAATTCGGATGATGTCTTTTCACTTAAATATGATTTCTTGTAATTTCAATATGTTAGGCTAATTTTATAAATTGTTGGGATAAGATGAACCCTTGTTATGATATTTTTAGTTTTTAATTAATTATTTTGACTATAATTGATTTAATTTGTGGATGTTTATTATCGTTCTTATCGTTATTTTCAATTGTTTGTTCATCAATTGAATTGTTAGTGAATCTTATTATTATAGAGAGAGACAATAGGGTTTAAGTACAATCTAATAAACATTGTAATGTTCGATAGAAGATAGAAAATATACCTCTATGCTTTATATGTTTTCAATATGTATTCTAACACTCGTTAATACACTTATCATGTTTGTATCTTTCATCGAGAGATAGAAGTGTCACATGAGGGGAATATATTTGATCGCTATCGAGAGGGCTTTCAATTAAATTAGGAACATTGATCAACATGAATGATTTCAAATTATCACTTTAATTGTTACACTAAAATGGATTAACAAGGGGGATTCGACATTTTAGGAATACTTTCACATATTTGAAATCAATCTAGTTAAATTGCTTTCTAGTTTAATCGATAATTTAGATATATTAGTATAGAAAACTCAAATCCTATTTGCTATTCGATTAATGCTGGAATTTATTTTAACTTGATCAAACACATAGTACTCGTGGGTTCGACACTCTACACACTATTATATTATTTATTCACGATCTCATTCACTTACGGGAAATCAAACTATCATGACCGACCATTACGGTAAGTCACACGTCACCGGTCACCATACGTGAATATTTATCTACTTCCCTCTGTTCCCCCACAGACGACTAATAATTAATTACAGGAGGCCCACTGACATGATTTAGTGGTAAAATAATTGGATTTTATATGGAGTTTCGAATATTCAAATTCTCGTCACAACTGAAAGGCAACATTTAAGTTGTAAGTTAGATGTTCTTTGTCATCCCTTCAGAGTTTGTTTGCACTTCGTAAAATGAGAAAATGGCTTCCCAAAATGTTTGGCCCAAATGTATATAAATTATGACCACGTTCGGATTTTGGGGAACCAAGAAGGCCACAACTATTCATATTAGTCAAGCTAACTTTGAACACCAGAGTTCTAAAAAATTTAAGCAAAGAGAGATTAGAGAAAGACGAAGACAACGTGAAATTTCCTTTATTTTTGCTAATGGATACGACAAACAATTCTCCGGTAATTTTAATATATATGCATGAATATATGAATGTATTTTTGTTTTTATAATTTAATTGATTGATATTGTTATTGCGTGTTGAGTCGGGATCATATTACGAGTTCTTTAAGGTTTGCGGAGAAGATCTGCGTTTTGGTGATTCTAATTGTGGCAATATTGGAAGTATTGATTTTCGCGGTATCGAGATGTTTTGAGTACCGGAGATCGTGCTACAAGAAGAAATTGTTGTACAAGTACGATGATTTCAACTGCCTTGCCAGTAAATCTTGATGTAATTTAGTTATAATTTACTTATTACAGTTTGAATTTTCGTTTTCTTAGTTTCAAATGAGATTTGGATAATTTTTTTGCTAGAATTTATTTTTGCATTACTGTGAATGAAATCGAGGCATTATATGAGCTGTTTAAAAAGTTTAGTTCATGTTAGACTAAAAATCGTCCAATACTTGAAGTGGAAAAACAGATTGAGAAAACTGAATGCCTATAGATCATACCTCTATCCATTAGTGTCCTTCAGAAGCTTTCCTTTGTACCAGGTATGGTGCTTCTAAACTCTCAACACTCCTTGATTGATGGTGTATCTTGTATTTTCAGTGGTTGAGCTCAGGGACCAAACCCATCCATTTATATAGCCACAACTCCCATCAAACTATGTCTTAAATTACCAATTTTTTCAATCAATGGTGGAATTAAAACTCATAATGTCGAAATTGAAAACTCCATGAATGTTGGACCATCAATATGACCGTTGAAGCCGTGGGAATGGGAAAGGTCTGGAATGTGAAAGGTCTACATTCTTCCACTTGGTCCATACATTCAACCTAATATCTCAACTTAATTCCATCAATTGTCTTTCTAATGAAACAAACACATGAATCATGGCGATAAGTCCTCTGATAACGAGTAGTATCTTCCATGTATTACAATGTATTTAGTTCTTCCAGAATTATTCTTTATATGGTAATAATACTTAATGAAAAGACCCTATGTCTTTTTCTTGGTCCGACATAAATATATTTTCTCAAAGAACTTAAGGTGCAAATGATTATGAGAAAATATTACAGTAATAAGAGTTTTCATACAAAATTGTATATACCATTACATAATGGAATCAAGTCCCATATTCACTGCATAATCCTTGAATTTCAACGGTGGCGTGCCCTTAGTCAAGGGATCAACTATCATTAACTCAGTGCTTATGTGCTTAATGACCACTTTCTTTTCTTTAACACATTCTCTTATGGCTAAATACTTAATGTCGATGTGTTTACTTCGACTCCTAATATTGTTGTTTTTGGCCATAAAAATAGCAGCTAAATTATCACACTACATTTTCAATGGCCTAGAGATAGAATCCATAATTATAAGCCCGGAAATGAAACTCTTAAGCCATACACCATGTGAAGTGGCCTCAAAACAGGACACGAATTCGGCTTCCATAGTGGAAGTAGCAGTCAAAGTCTATTTGGCACTCCTCCATGATATAGCTCCATCGGCCATCAAAAAGATATATCTTGATGTTGATTTGCATAAATCAATACAGCCAGCGAATTCAGTAGCTGAGTAGCCAATTACTTCCAAATTGTCCGTCCGTTTATACATAAGCATGTAGTCTTTAGTTCCTTGAATGTACCTCATTACTTTCTTTGTAGCTTTTCAGTAGTCTAAACCTAGATCACTCTGATATCATCCTAATATTCCTACATTGAATGCAATGTCAGGTCTTGTGCAGACCTGAACATATATCAAGCTTCCGACAGCAGAAGCATATGGAATGTTCTTCATTTGTTCCCTTTCAAGGTCATTCTTCGGACATTGGTTCAAATTTAACCTATCACCCTTCACAATTGGGGTTACACTTGGTGAACAATCTTTCATAAGAAATCTTTCTAAAACTTTATTGATACGGGCTTCATGAGACAGACCCAAGATACCTCAAAATCTGTCTTTATGGATCTTAATGCCAATGACATGAGACGCCTCACCCATATATTTCATATCAAAATTTTTAGAGAGGAATTGTTTCACCTCATGCAGCAAACCTTTATCATTAGTTGCCAGTAAAATGTTATCCACATATAAAACAAGAAAACAAATTTTACTCCCACCGACCTTTTGGTATATAAATTGATCCATAATGTTTTCTACAAAGCCGAATGAAGAAATTACATTATGGAATTTCAAATACCATTGGCGGGATGCTTGTTTTAAACCATATATGGACATCTTGAGCTTGCAAACCAATTGATCACTATCACTAGAGGGAAATCTTTCAAGTTGTTTCATGTAAACCTCCTCCTCTAGATCTTCATTGAGAAATGTTGTTTTCACATCCATTTGTTGCAATTCTAAGTCAAAATGCTCTACTAATGCCAAAATAATGCACAAGGAATCTTTCTTAGACACAGGAGAGAAAGTCTTCGTGTAATCAATCCCTTCTTCTGAGTGAATCCCTTAGCAATGAGTCTTACCTTGTATCTCTCAATGTTGCCCAATGAGTCTTTCTTTGTTTTAAAGACCCATTTACATCCAATGACTTTAACACCATTAGGCAACTCAACAAGATCCTAGACTTCGTGACTCTTCACAACATTCATCCCTTCCTTCTTGACATTGTACCATAATTCTGATTCTCTATAACTCATGGCTTGTGAAAAGAACTTGGGATCTTTTTGCCTCCAATATTGTAGTCAGATTATTGCAGATACACAAGATAATCATCGGGAATTGCTGATCTCTTTGGTTTAATAGATCTTCTTAATGCTGTACCATCATATTCCTGAGAAGTATGTAATTCAACTCCTTGTTCAAGATTTCTTGGCTATTCTTGAACTACCTGATCTACTGGAATGCCATCATGGAACTTCAATGATTGGTTGTTCAACACCAGTTTGTACTTAAGGAGGGTGCTGTAAACAGTAACCAATCTATCACTTGATGTGGACAGTTGAGATTCTAAAGGATCCTTTTCAGAAACTGTGTTCCTGGTTTGATCGCTCCCACTGATTAAGTCATTTCAAGAAACTTTGTATTTCTTGATTCCACAATTCTAGTGCTGTGAGATGGACAATAAAATCTGTAACTTTTAGACCTTTCAACATATCCAATGAAATATCCACTAATGGTCATTGGGTCCAACTTATTCTTTTGTGGATTATAAATTATCACTTCAGATGGGCATCCCCAAATGCCCATATGTCGCAAACTCAGTTTCCAAACTTTCCATAATTCAAAAGGCGTTTTAGAAATAACCTTCGTTGGAACTCGGTTCAATATATACATTGTCATCTTAAATGCTTCAGCCCACAAGGATTTAGGAAGATTAAAGCTGCTAAACATACTCCACTCCATGTCCAATAATGTTCAGTTTCTTCTTTCTTTTACACAATTTTGATCTGTGAACCAGGCATGGTATGTTGGGCAACAATCCCATGCTCTTGAAGAAACTTTACAAATGGTCTAGGTGCTTGTCCATCCTCTATTTATCTATCATAATATTCTCCACCTCTATCTGATCTCACGATCTTAATTTGCTTACCGCATTGTTTCTCTTCTTCAGGCTTAAAGATCTTAAAGGCATCTAATGCTTCGTTCTTGTTATAAAGCATGTAGAGATACATATATCGTGAGTAATCATTTATGAAAGAGATGAAGTATTTTTAACGATGTGAGTCCTTGTCTGGACTATATATATCAGTATGTATGGTCTCTAATATGTCTAAACTCTTATTAGCACCTTTCTTTGACTTATTAGTCTGCTTTCCCTTTATACAGTCTACACAAGTCTCAAAATCAGTAAATTCCAGAGTATTAAGTACCCCTTCATTTACTAATCTTTTAATTCTTTCTATGGAGACATCCTAATCTCCGGTGCCATAATTTAGAGGAATCCTTATTAATATCACATCTTTTACCGCCAGTGTGAACATGCATTGAATCATAAGTGGCATTGTTTTGTAAATTAATGCAGTAAAGACCATCAGACGAGATACCATTCCCAACACAATCAGATTTATAAAATAAAGTGAAAGATGGATATGAAAAATTAAAAGAATATTCGAGAGGTACAAGCCTTGAAACTGAAATCTAGTTTCTAGAAAAATTTGGAACGTAAAAGGTCTTTTCTAACTTTAAAACAAAGCCACTACTTAGAATTAAATAGAAGTTCCTATAGCTTCCACACGCAAGCCCATCTTGTTTCCTGATAAGATGATTTGCTCACTTTCTACTGGCTTCCTTAGGTTTTGCAAACCCTGCAAGGAATTTGAAATGTGGATTGTTGATCCAGAATCAATCCACCATTGTTAATATTGTCATTATCCATATTAGATTCATAACAAACAAATGAGGTTGGATTACCTTTGTTAGAATGCCATTCCTTCTTCATGTGTCCCTTCTTTTTACAAAAGAAATACTTGGAATCTTTCTTGATTCCAACTTGGGGGGGTATTTTACCTTTCCCTTTCTGATTGGCTTGATATTTGCCATTTCCATGTGTTGCCAACATTGCACTTTCTCCGTGTTCCATCACCAATCTCTCTTCCTCTTGAACACACATGGTCATAAGTTCATTAATTGACCATTTATCCTTATGTGTGTTGTATGAGATTTTGAAGGGTCCACATTGGTGCGGAAGGGAGTTCAGGATATAGTGTACCAGGAAAGAACATTTCAACCTCGAGTTTCTTCAATTGAGCCACAATATCCCTCATTTGCATGATGTACTCGCGCACACATCTCATACTAGTGAGCCTTAGGGATGAGAGCTTCATGATCAGGGTGCTTGCTAGTGCCTTGTCTGAAGTGACAAATTGATCATCAATGGCTTTCAACAAGTCTTTGACCTTTTCATGCTGATCAATGGAACCACGGATACAAGTAGAAATTTTTGTCTTGATGACCATCATACTGAAGCGATTAGATCGCTCCCATCTTTCATAAAGCGTGATGTCCTCTACTGGTGTCAGTAATTGCTGGTGGTTCATCTTTTCTAATAGCATAGTCCATGTGTATCCACCCTAAATGAAGAAGAACTATCTCCTTCCAGACCTTGTAGTTATCTCCCTTAAGTTCAGGGATATCATAACTATTATGAGAGAATTTGTAGGTTGTACGACTGCATAAAGTTATAAATTACATGTTTATGTTAAAACTGAGGCCTAAACAAAATATCACGCTTTACCAATTTTTTTTTTTTAAATTCAAATAGATTCAATTATTCTTTATGATTAAACTTTATGATAAAACTGTCAAGTTATTTAATTAATTCATAATTCATGTGGGTAAGTTATGAATAACTTGATATTTTATCCTAATTAATAATATAAATATAATAAAATTTCCTATGGGATAAAATTTATTATATTTAGTAGAATTAATTACAATTAATGTCTAATATTCTTTATGCGATCCTTATCAATCATAACATATAACTTTATTTAATTAAAGATGATTTGGCTATTCTCTAATGAATTAAAATTATATGGATCACTAGACCTTTAATCTTTTATGCATAAAAAATTAACTCAATATGAGAATAATAGCATAATTTAAACTAACATGTTATGATTATGCACAAAATATTCTCAATTGCATAAAATTTATCTTTTCTAAAATTGCATGTAATAATTTAAAATGTAATTAATACATGTAAACTAAAAATTAGCATAATTCATAATTTAATACATTCTAAAATTGCATATATTATTTTAAACATAAATAAATAACATATGCATTCCCAATAATGAAATTACGCACAATTATCGCAAATATAAACATGTGTCCAAGAAACAATCTTCAAAATTTAGCCCTTTACACGTGTAGGATTTGGCCCAGTTATAAATTACAGAAGGAAAATTTGGTTTTTGAAGATAATATAGATTATGATCCAATAAACAATTGGATATAATAATCAAATAGTCCAACAATTGATTCAAAAAGGGAATGACCCATTTAAACATATATTAATGACCTTACAATATGGCCTAGTAAACTAAATATCTTAACATTGACTACAAAAAGGAAAAATACATATTTGAAAACAATACACCAACAGTGTCATCTTCAACCTTACGACTGGTAAGTCTTGACATTGTTCTGCCCCATTTCAAATTCAACCCTCCCAAATGAAAATCTCAAATTTACAATCATACAGAGGTTATAAAATTGGTTTTCTTGAGAAAAAAAAAATTCAAATTTCTCAAGAAAACCAATTTTATAACCTCTGTATGATTGTAAATTTGAGATTTTCATTTGGGAGGGTTGAATTTGAAATTTGAAAATGAATTTCAAAAAAAAAAAAAATTGTTTTTTTTTTTTTAAGACTGCTCCATAAACATCAAGGCAGAGGTTATGGGATGGCTCTGATACCAAATGTTAGGCGAAAAATCGATCCAATGCTAAACTGAATGCCATAGATCATACATCTAGCCATTGGTGTCCTTCTAGAAGCTTTCCTCTGTACTAGGTATGGTGCTTCCAAGCTCTAAACACTCCTTAATTGATGATCTATCTTGTATTTTAGGTGGTCGAGCTCAGGGATCAAAACCCATCCATTTATATAGCCACACCTCCCATCCAGCTATGGCTTAAGTTGCCAATTTCTTCAGTCAATGGTGGAAGTAAAACTCATAATGTTGAAACTGAAAACTACATGAATGTTGGACCATCAATATGGCCGTTGAAGCCGTGAGAATGGGAAAGGTTTGGAATGTGAAAGGTCTACAGTTCAATTGTAGACGACGGTTTGATACGTTGTTTATACTTGATATTTCAAGGAAATTTATGTGCTAATTTGACGATTTATTGTTTGGATTACTGCAATATCAACTTTATGAGTTTTTGCAATTTTATCCTTATATGCAAGTTTTGGACCATTTATGTGTGACATAATACATTGCTACTGAAGAGGAGTATCCTGAGGATTTTGGACCATTTATGTGTGCACTGACATAATACATTGCTACTGAAGAGAAGAAATGTGGTTTTTCATTGGGGCTCACGAAATTCAGTTTCTTTGGCTATCATCTATTTTTTATTTTTCTTTCTTGTCATTTTTACAATCATCACTTGCGATGGTATGTGATAGAAAGGTTTATAATTGTGTTGGACATTAAAATTTGAAACATTTACCACCAATCAGTCAGTAACATTGTAGTTAATCATTTGAGTTCAATGAGTGTATATAGATATGAGAATTTGGGTTTACTTTGTGATTGGTTAGCAATAAGGAGAGTGCAAGCGTGCAGTGAGAAAATTCTGAAAGAACTTCAAGAATTTTAGAAGTACATCAATTTATTTCTGTGAGAGTTACCTGACTTCCTTAATTGTGTAGGTATACACTTATTTGTGGTCTAAAATATCGATATTTGATAGTTTTTTGAACGAAATATATCCTAAATTATTTTATTTTATATTATATAGGTAAAACTCAATGGTTGAACGACGAATCGAAAGAAATAAGCGAAAAATAGTGAAAATGGCAAAATTCAAAGTTTGAGGATCAAATTGTAAATTCAATAGTTGATTCGGACCACGAGATGATACTTTGAAGATTGATAGGAGACAATTGGATGGGAGTAGAACTCAAAAAAGGAATGGAATATGATCAAAATATTATCACAATCAATTTCAAATCGCAAAAGTTATATTCCAGATTTTTAGTCGAATATTGAGATTCATTTTTGGCATTGTAAACATCCGAATTGGAAAAATTATATTCTATATCCCTTTAAATTAGATTTTCAACTCACTTTGAATATCCTCAATCGGATATCAGGAGAAAAAGTTATGGCCAAAATACTGACTGTTGTGCAGAGACAATAAAATCCGTGCGCAAATGGATCTTTCCTTATCCGATTGGAACTCTTTTAGAAACCAAATCGGACGTGATTTTCAACCAATTTTCGACTCCTACAAATAGATAACATCAGAATACATATAGGAGACCTAGAGGACGAAAATTTCAAGATTGGAGAGCAAAGAACGAGTCAAAAAACACAAAATTCATCGACAAGGCGTGAAGATTCAAATCCATAATTAATTGGGTGATGTTGTTTATTGGTTCTTTTTCATGTTTTCTTCTTTCTACTATACTAGGCTAGGTTAATCAGTATTAGGTCAACGATGAACCTTGTAATTTGATGTTTTGATCTTTAATTTTATATATTTG
>CAIGRP010040903.1:0-23145 GCA_903798385.1 Fraxinus cuspidata
TGCCAAGAAATTTTTTTCAATCAAACTGGGCTTTTGGTGGAAGGTGGAATTTCTTTTCCAAGTTCCATGAAATTCTTGTCAAATCAAATAGGCCCTAATAGAAATCCGTCGTGCGTGTACGAAATGTATGAAGAGAAATAAAAACAATAGCAATTAGCATACTGACTAGGCAAAAAGCTCATCAACCACATATTGTCAATCTAATCTAGAATCATATATAAATAAACATGCAATTGATGATCTAAGCCCTTGATGACCATTATTATTAAAAAAACAAAGTTTTGAATAGTGTTTTTTAAGGTAATGTGGGTTAAAAAATAGAAGAAAAAATTGAGCTTCAGTGCAAAATATTTTATTGTTTGAATGCGTGGTTAAAAATGAATATGTAAAAAAAAAAAAAAAAAGTTTTCAAATAATGGTGGCCAAACATACCATATTGACTAAGGAATAAATTAAATAATTACCAAAAAGCCCTTCACAAAAAGCTTCGATCCTATATAATAAATGTAACTTCGTCAAAATACACAAACCTGTACATTCAAATAGTTGATTGCTCATCAAAATGCAGAAATAGATTTGCTCAAAAACAGCTTTAGTTTTGAACCAAAAAATTATGGGTAAAGATAGCCTGGCCATGTAGCGCCGTTCATTAATTATACAGTACGTACACTTAAAAAATCAAAAGCACTTTTTCCAGTTATGTTCAGTCAATTTGACATCCGAATCACGCTTCTATTGACAACCAAACAGTAATCAGTTTTTTGGTAATAACTCCTTGGAAAAGCTCTACGGATAAAACTCTACTGATAAAGCTCTACTCACAATAGTAGTGTGCCAAACGGACCTTAAAAGAGAAATTACCCATCTAAAAGCAAATCAAATTGAGCTTTTATAAAGATAGACTCTCCACTTCATAAATAGGCAAAAAAGCAGAATGTTCCATTCATAACTAAACAACTTCCAAATCACAATAAAAGACTCGTAACGACGCTGGAAAAAAGAGCTGCCAAATATTTTTGTCTTAGTTTCTAATTGGAATGCTTGCTGTAATCCCTTCTGCTCTCAATTGTGACCTTCTTCTTGATCTCAAAAGTAACCTTGTCCAGATCAGAAACAGTGGCTAGATGCCCATAAAAGATTCTCATTTTCTCTCCAGTTGTCACATCCAATTTCACAAGGTTTGGATTGTTATCATCTTCCTTGTTAAATGTCGAGGAGGACTGCACACGGGCCCAGTCTTTTCGCCCCCGGTTCTGTTTTTCGAAATGCTGCGTCAGTCGCAGCGCCTCCTTCAGACCTAAAGCACTACCGGGGAACTTCACCACATGAATGCCCAAATGGCCTTCCCTTGAAAACAAGGACATTGACTTGCCACTACTAAATCCAAGATCTGAAAAGCAAGATTCACAGAAGAGGACAAATGAGTGTTGAAGGTTACCGCTACAAAGAATGGAACACAAAAATTATCACTTCATATCACTAGTAAATGGCAGATTTTATTGAGAAATCCCACAATCTCTCTCATAATTGTGGTACAATTACAGAAAGCGGCTTCCACCATTCAATCTCTAATTCTGCTCAGTCAGCAAGAACTAGTGTCTAGTTACCATTGGAGAAACTGTGCACGACAAAAGAATAAATTGCAAAAGGTGTGAAAAAAGCCAAAATAAGATAGTTACCTAGTTTCAAAGCTAGTAATAGCCCATCGTCATCACATTGAACATGACAGAGAAAGGGTGGAAGGCAATTAAAATAGTAAAGACCAAACAAATTACCAAGAGTGTACTAAAATATTGCCCGAAGGCAATCTCACCATGAAGCAACTAAAACTATACATCGTCCGCAGTTACAAGTAGTTTGATGCTCAACAAGTCATGGTCAGATTGACTAGTGGCCACCTATCAATATTAAAAAAGGAAAAGAACATCCAGGAATACGGCCCAAGAATATACACCATTAATGAGTAGAAAAGGCAAATAATATCTACTCTCCTCTAGACCATGTGATTTATGCCCAATCAAGACTAAAAAATCCATATGATATTTATGCTACATCTCGGGAGGGAACTTTGGTAGAGTTTTAGTGCTGGCAAAAAATGGCTTTCAAACTCACATCCTGAAGCATACCAAAAGGGAGAAAATTGCACAAGTTAGACTTGGCGAATACTATCAGCACAGTTTGAGACTCCTGTAAATAACAATATGAAAGTTTTGGAACTTCATTTAAGGGCTTCATTTTTGGAACATATGAAGTACTCATTTTCTTGTCTTCTATCCAATTCCAAATTTAACAAAAGACCTTCATGAAATTGAATGATACATTTTTACCTGATAAACGAGGATTCTTACACAAATAGTATTCTATCCCCTATCTTTGTAGTCAATTTGCTGCACAACTTGCAATTTTATCCAATCTCGTAACTATACACCTAATAAATAAAAAACAAAGCTAACTAATCGTAACCAAAAGAAACCAAAAATAAAGCAAGCACACAATTATAATTTCCAAATCTTGTTCATATATGTAGTAGAATATACAACTGAAGGCACTTGTAAGTAGAAACACAAATCATACGTTTTGCGACAAACTCTTTACCGTAGTTTAATTTGCACAAAAATAGAATTGTCAAGTAGAGAATGGTCAGTTCTCACAGATTTGAGAACCTATTGCAGTGTCAGCGACGTCAATTTAGGAGATGATTCATGTGCAAATTGGAAAATGCATTCTGAATCTTCCTTTTGTTTAGTCGTCTGTATTTTTAGGTGTGCTATATTTGGTTTGGACAGATAGGCCTTTTTTTCTCTCTCTCAGTTTTATCCTGGGGACTACAGCCCTAACAAAGGTGCATCCAAGGCTATATCTTTTTCTCAATTTGAATGCATATCACAATATTGCAAGTCACAAGACCTTGTAAATCCAGATCAATACACAACCTAGCTCGAATTAAAAGTTCAAAACTCAGAATAATTAAATTAGAGGCCTAAATGAATTTCACCAAATGATACTCAAGTCAGCATACTATGGCAGGTTATTTAACAGCGCTCTTACATTGCCTTTTAACTGAAACGACAAGAAAATGAGAAAGAAAGATAAAACGAAAAGAAGGGTGAGATCAAAACTAAATCCACCAGTTCTCTGATCAAGTCGACAGAAGATCGTGAGAGTAAGTATTTAAGTATCAGATGATATTCACTGGCCTTCCCAATTCTCTTCATTTAATGCAATTTACCTGTGGCAGTCTGTACCATTATCCCTATATTTATCACCACCAGCAATCATTCCTTTAGTTCACCATACTCTGCTCTATACAATGCAGAACAGTTCACAATTGATTATCAAACAAGATTGGATATGTTTTCATAATTAGAACCCTTGGTTGTATATCATAATTTATCCACAAACTGGTTAACAGTATAGTCAGATTAGAGCAAGAATGAGCTAGGCTGCGGCATATACTTTTAGAGCATGTTTGGCTAAGCATATGTATAAGTAACTAAGAGCATGTTTGGCTAAGCGTATGTACAAGTGTGCACCTTATGCTTAGCCAAATATGGTAGTAATCATTCCTACCTTTCATCCAAAGCTAAGTCTATGAAGGAAGTATTGTTTGAAAAAGTTGTTTGAAGCTTACACTACTCCTGTCTCTCACGAAGCTTTCATCACATGCATCAAAACTCTGCCTTAAAGTGCGCCTATTGTACAACCTATACCCAAACTTTTTGGGCTATTTTTTGTAACTTACAACGCATTTTTTTTTTTTTTGACATAACAAAGAGAAGAATCAGACAGTGATGTGGAGGATGATAGGAGAATTAAACATGATGATGATTCCCTCAAAGATTTTATTAGTAGCGTTGACATAAAAGACTTGGATTGATTACACATCTAGGAATAGATTTCAATTTTGTTTTTTGATTACTAATTTGAAAACTTATTTTTTGTTACTTTATTGATATATTCTATGTTACTCGGACTCGGGTGCGGGTGTCGAATATGGGTACATATCCAGGAGTCAGATCTTTCTCATTTTAAAAATTAAAATATGAGGATACAGTTAAAAAGGATCCGAATTTTGGATAAAGGTATAGGAACACGTCTTACAATTTATTATTATTGTTGTTGTTGTTGTTTTCTAAAAAATGATTCAATTAAAACAATTTTAAAATTAAATAACATATGTTTTCTGACATATTTAAATCACTCAAAATGGATATGTAACTTAAACTATTGAATCAAACAAATTTAGAATTAAAAATTAAATTAATCTTATCTTAAATAAAACAATAACTCACGCCACTTACAATAAATTATAAAACTTGGCATAGACAATTCCAAATTTTTGGAAGTATAAATTGTTGACTTTTGAAACCACATAATTTCCTCTATCATTAATTTATTCATACGGCTTGACAAAAGCCCATTTAACACCTACCTAAAAGGACTAAACCTATCGTCTTCTCAAATGAGGAACCTATCAATCTTCTCCATCTCTTATCTTCCCCTTTCTCTAAAATTTTGCTGCCATGCTCCCGTCCTTCATAAATTTCTACAAAATACTACCACAAGACACGAAATAAATGGGGTTGCTGCCGCCACAAAAGCAAACTAGAAGCAATACTCCACACCATCCACTATCTTCTCTATTTAATGTCATGTTCGAGTGGAAGACCAAATATCCGACCCATATCCCGATCCATGTCATGTCATGTCGATACAAATACTTCATTTTTGAAGAGTCCAAGCAATATAGGATCTATATTATGTTTATTTGCAAGTTAGACTTCTAATTTTGTTAATCTGATTTATTATGGATTTTTAAGATGATATATGGTTTATCATGACATATATTTATATTCTTTTGAATTATTTCACTGGTTATTTAGACTCTTGAAGCTTATGCCTTACCTTGCTTTGCCTCATATAGATAAAACGCATGAGTTCTCAATTGAACCTCTTTAAATATTAGTGTTGTATACGTGAATCATATAGAGTGGAACACAAGTTTACTGGATCAAAATGGCCGATGCCGGAGCGGAGCGACATATACAACACTAAACTCTAGTAAGTGAATAAATCAAGCAAGCATTAAACTCCAGTAAGTGAATAAGCACTATTTAGTGTTTCATCAACCAATATGAATTGACATGAAACTATTTAATGTTGCATTTTCTTGTACGGGCCCCAAAGTCTTGTATGGGTTTGGGCTAAAGTTAGTATAAATACTAATGACGTAATCCTATTATTCATATTGAATAAAATATCTGATTCGCTCCTTGTGGACGTAGACACATCGCGGACCACATTAAATACTTGTGTTGATTTCTCTATTCTTTTGCACTTAAAATCCAACAATTAGTAATAAGATACAAGACAATGGGTAAATCCCTTGTAGGAGTGAGGGATAACTTGGTCAAGTTAAACAACACGAGAGAATTACTGAAACTAACAATTAAATTAAAAGAGCATTTTACTGCATAATAGAAACGACTCCAATTCAAGTGGTAGCTTAGGATGGCAGAACTTGCTTTTTCCATCACTTAAAAGACTCCAAAATGAAAGGAAAAAAGGGGCACTAACTTTCCCTCTTTGTATATTATACATGTTAGGCTGCAGGAAAATCTGTGAACTCACAAATTTAAACTCTTGAAAGAAAAGTTTCCAGGCAAACTGTCTCCTGAAAGTAAACTTCTTAACTCATCATAATATTACACTACCAGTAAAGTGCTGAACTAAAAATAAAACGCCCCAAAGAGAACATACAGTAAAATGATGAGACGCCTCTTAAACCGAAGAGACAGAAGATTCAAACCTGAATAACATTTCCATCCTTAAAAAGACCCCATCAATAAATTCCTACTATCTTGATTTGTACAAGGTTAAGGCCCCAAGTGCCAATAATTCGATGAGAGCAGACAAATACTTTCCATTAGTCTGGCTTACCAAATAGGACCATCATCCAACAAACTAAAGCTAACCCTCACGCTGCTTAAAGGCAGGTTCCCAGAAAAGCTCAGAGCCCAAAATTATGAGCAGATGCGTGGCAATGAACCCGGCAGATTGGTGCTTCACGTAGAACTGTGTGCAAGGATGTTTTAGAGGTTTAAATCCCATAATCATTAGAGTAAGATGACTACCTCAGAGGCATCATTCTTCAATTTCTATTTGATGATCAGACAATATGCAAGTCAAACAAAGCCGCATCACTAAAAAACTTTCGCCGACTAAACCTAAGCAGGAGTATATGTTCTTCAGTCACTTGCACTCCAAGACAAACAAGTGGTCATGGCAGTGGTGGTAGTGTTAGAGTTGCATATGATGATGGTAAAGAAAAGCAGTGTGCTATATGGAAAAAATTGACGAAATACAAAATTGACAGTTGAAAATGGATATAACAGCAAGGGGTCCAACAAAGGCAGACCAATATAACCTCCTTAATGCCGTAAATATTATGCAAATCAATAGATATGATTTCCATGCAAGATCACCACATAACTTGAAAGGACAAACCAGTGATAAACAGCAAGAAACGTGATGAAGACTCGAGGGGTGCAAAATACCTCTAAGAATACTATCCATTGGCCTGTTTCCTATACCTTCCATGCGGCCATCTCTACCTTTTCCTGTAAGTGTATTATGAATTAACACAGAAGGCGGCCACATAATCAGATCATCCTGGTTTGCTACTGCATCGTCAGCAGATAACATCTGATATGCTTTTGAATTTTCAGGAGGCATCAAATAGTTCCATCCCATCAGAATGCACAAAGCTTTGTGAAAGCCCAAGTGATCCACAAGCAACTCACCAGAATCTGAGTGGTACGTATGCATGATAAGACCATGCATATCTGGAAAATGTTTTGAAGTCCTGTATGTTTCATGTCAAAATCGTCGAGGAGTTTTCAGACACATTACAAGAAACAAGATAGCAAGATACCAGATTTAGCAGTCTTCTGTGGAATAAATCAGGCAGGCATTAAACTCCAGTAAGTGAATAAGCACTATTTAGTGTTTCATCAACCAACAGAATTGAAAAGAAATAATAAGTAGCAACAAACACAAAATTGTAGCTTAAAATGTATTAGAACTATACAAGGTGTTCACCTAATATTATTTAGTATATTGTTGCATATATGCCTTCCCTTCCCACTCTCATTGAGTCATGTTTAATTTTTCGCAATGAAACAATATTTTGTTCAAAATAAATAAGTGATAACCCCAATGTTCAGAAATAAGGATATAAATCAGCTTCGACAAGTCAGTCAAATGCATGACCAAAGAGCCATTTCTTGGATCCAGTACAAATGGAATTAATACCCAAAATGATAAAAATATAGGGGAAAAATCATAACATACCCACTGACTAAAAAGATAAATGTAGAAGTATTCATGCATGCAGAGTGAACTCCGTACACATTGGCTTTGAACTCAGTACACATTGGCATTACAGACATTTCTCACTCTAACATCAATACAAATACCAGGTCATGAATTAAAGCCATATACTGATGGAGCTGTAGGGAAAAATACACACAGCCGAACTACTAAATTTTTTTTTTTTTTTTTTTTTGCAGGAGTATAGCTACACTGCTTATGGTGTTATATTCCACCATCCATGCACACCCACGCTCTCAAATCTTCCCTCGAGATTTGAAAAAAGAAAATGGAAAATAACTCACTTCTACTTTTCTGCTTAACCCAAGTTTATATGAATTATATACAGTCAAAAACAACAAACCAGATTCATGCACACAAAAGATTCAGGTGAACCTAACTGTGCACTTATTGCACCTCGAGTCTTTTCTCATTAAACATGTGCACCAAAAAAGAAATCAAACAAATAGGTGAATCCCTCAAAAATCCCCACCTTAATAGAAAAAGATGATTTATGTGACTGATGAATTTTATGAATTATCAGCTCCAATAAAAACAAAAATACAAGAACCACATGCAAAATATTTTGCCCACTTCTGCTTATTGCACCACGAGTCTTTGCTCATACGTCAAGCAAGAAGCTAAACTAATAAGTAAAAAGTCCAGTGGCCCCCACCCAAGAAAAAGGAAATACTTAATTTCCAAAGCCCAGCCGCTCTCAGGTTCCGGCCCCAAAAAGATGATCGTAACCTGATTGACAATACCAACTTAGCAAAGAATGAGGATACTACGTACAAGATAGTTTGCTACGAAGAAAGCAAGAGTAGTGATTGGAGAAAAGCTCTTAACAATGTTATATTAGGTCTTGAACGTGAGTAGCATGTGCACAAGGAAATGATAGCATTAACACCATATGATGGTTCAAATTTACCAATTTTCAAGTTACTAATATCTACGGTAGAGAATAAAGTCCAACAGTTGGAAAGTAAAGCACAAGAATCAAGGCCAGTGCCCATTGAGCCTGCTTGCACATTACGGTACCCCTCAGTGACAAGATCGAATCACCAAAGCTACAAATAATATCTTGATAACCTTTTTAGCCAAATATGTTTTTTGCAAGAAGCTACTGTTTCGTGTTCCCCCAATTATGGAACAGATAACAACGAAAAAGTTGGATTCATCACTTAATCCAAGAAATTACAGAAGATATGAGACTAAAATACGCCATTCCTTCAGCGGATCTGTCAAGCCTGGCTTCTTTCCAGAGGTAGACTAAGATTTTTAAGTGTAACACAACTATAGGCTCCTAAAATTTAAAACTCTAATAACTAAACAGGGCGTCCAATGAAATTATGAAAGACAAATGCAAGTGTTTTTAATACCCAAAGCCGTGAACATTCAACTACTAAGTTAAAATACAAATCCAGTAAAGCATGAAGCTTACATAATCAGATTACTAGATTAAATCAAAAGAGCAACTGTATTTGAATATAATGTCAATTACACAGCGATGTCATGTAGAAAGCGCTTGTCTCCCTCCTTACAGTGAAGTACTCTTCATAAAAAAACCTCCTGCCAGTATAGTAGCTATAATAACATTTGCCTTTCGTCTATAGGCATTCATAAACTAGTAAAGATAGAAAAATTAATCACATCTACTCGACTCCTAGCCCTCTCCAACTTTAGAAATCCACTCAAAACAGAGCTGCAGCATAGGTGAGACAGCAAGGCAACAATATTAAGTTTATATTGAAAGATAAAAGAATACGATAATTTATTAACCAAAAACTAAATTATGCACATTTATATCTGCTGACATTTGAGATCAGAGTTGATCACAATGCATATATTCAATTTCGAATCTTCTGAAACAAGGTCTCACAACACATTTGTTGATAACTGCTTCTAGCCATTTAATAAAACACAAAATCCATTAGACACATCTGACAAACCCAAAACCGCCTTTATATCCAAGTCTCAAATTAACTTTTTTGTATAAGTAACCGAGGGAAAGTTCCAAGTTCAACAAGGCTAACCACAAATATGAGAAAGTTTGTTAAACAATAACAAATTACCAACATCAGCTTGAAGACATAAAATGTCAGAAACCATTTAATGATCAAGTCGCACTAATTTTAACAGAAATGCTGCAATTACTTATCCATATAATGATAATATACATAGAGACAAAATCACAAGTCTTAAAACACCCCTGTGATATATATTAGAACAGAAGCATTCTAAGGTCTAACTACACCAATCATCAAGATTAAGGGAAAAATAATGAAGAACTCAACAAAATGTATGTAAAGTCCATGATACTTGAGTGTAAAATGAATTAAAAAAAATAAAAAATAATTATCATTAGCAGCCTAGTAACACAGAGTGGATCTAGTTCTTGAGCTAATATGTAAAGGCTCTTAGAAAGATAATAAGCACTTGGCCATCTTCCATAAATAAATACTGTAGGAAAATCCAATCAGGTCTTAAATAGACCCTGACAGCCAAGTAACACAGAGCAGATCTTGTTCTTTAGCTAATATGTAAAGGCTCTTAGAAAGACAATACACACTGGGCCATCTTCCATACTAAATAAATTACATAGGAAAATCCAAATGAACAACCATGATTCCAGTGAAGGAATCCCCAAGAGGTGCAATAAGACATCAATGACATCTAAAGTCTAACTGACAAATTCTTTTGGCTTAAACAGCAACAATGCCTCAATATCAAGCTACAAAATGACCTTGACAATGAAGACAAGTCTAATCAACACATAAGTGAGCATAAATTTTTAGTGATTGTATCTATTCATTTAAGGCCAAGAAAAGCGCAATAAATTGTCGAGTGAGTCTCATCAATGAAACTTACATCCAACACGATGGTGCATTGGTTTTAGCTCACTGTAAGTATAAGGCAAATAAAGTCGTCAAAGAGAAGTGAAAATTTTGAAGAAAAAGAAGAGAGAAGAAAGAATGAACATAAGGAGAGAAAATTCTTGCATTTATTCCATAAGAAGGAGAACTACTAAGTTGCAGAAAAAGGATGATGCATTGGTTTAGCTCACTCTAAATCGAAGGAAAATGAAGCAGCTAAAAGGTGTGAAAATTTGAAGAAAAATGTGAGTGAAGAAAGAACAACTCACACTTATTTGGTCAGAATAATTGCATGGTATTTTGTGGCCAACCAATGTGAAACTTCTGCGTGTTATTCATGAAAAAAATGAAAAACATTCATAGCTGTGTTGATCATTGATTGTTGTTCCTCCTTTGCCCCCCATGTCAACTATGTTGGCCAGGAATGTTTATTACCTATTACATATGGTTACACTAGCCTTTAGTTCTAACATCTGTGCAAGAAAAATATTGTACTGCAAATTTAGCAAAGCTTAAATTTTTTTTAACTGGTCAAACATACTTTTTATCGGCATAGTTGGATGCACTTACTACCCACTTATTATCAAGAGAACTTACATCTTATAAGCACTTAAACTAATGTAACCCTATAACTTTTCATAGTGGTAGAATCTTGTTATACTACAGTCGTGGGGTTTTTTCATTTCACACTAAAGAGTTTATATATTTATTTTTGTATTTATCATTTTTGGTAGGTTGACAATTATTAGAAATCATATTTTGATTACAAAAGGAAGGAAGTAAAGTTTAGACATTTCCATTTGAACAGTGACTATTTATGTAGAATGTCAATAAAATAGTAAAACTTTGGAGACCTGAAATTGTGAAATCACGTGTAAATTACGACAATGATAGTTTAGACACCATCATTGTTCTTCACTAATTACTCCATCTAGAAGTCTCAAGGTTGAAGAATGTTCTGACGTTAAGAATCTACACAAGCCTGCTGAAGGAGATGGAGCCAAGCCTAAAAGGAAGACTGGTAAACAATGGAAGATTATAACCATTAGAACCGTAGGACAATTTCAACAATACATTTTATTCTGAGTACGTTATACCCTGTTGCCAAGGAGATTAATGCCCACAGAATTGGAACATGTTGGAATATATAGAAAAAACCTAAAACAAAACGTTTACCAACAGGAAAGTTGAAAGTCTCGAAATACAGCGAATTATGCAGTTGCAGAGAGTAAGAATGACTTTAAAGATATGGCGAATCATCTAACCACGATGAAGTTGTGAACAACGATTAATTATCTTCCTCATCTGTTCTTCTCAATCAATCAGCTTTTCATATTTCTCATTGTTTCATAGCTATTTACTTTGGTTGATGATATATTAATTTATTAACCAATATTATTTATTGTTGATTGTATATGCCTCCTATACAATAGTCTCATCAATGGACAACAGTCTTTCGTGAAAGTGGTTTATTGTTGTGGGTATTAGCTATTTTCGTTGATTGATGATTAAAACGCTGTTCTGATAAGAGAAAGGGGAAACATGAACCTTTCCTAGACATTTTCTTTTACATTGTGATTTTAGACAAATCATAACACCAATGCTTCATTCAATAATTTGCAATCATTAATATGAGAATATCTATTACACCCTAATGCCAAATCACTTCCAAGGAGCACCCAATCTATAGCATAATGGTTGATACTCAGCATACCGTGGAATATGTCTTAAAACATTCAATAGAATGTTTGTAAGGAACAAAGAAGCACTGTCTTAATTCACTTAAGATTATGACTACATGCTAGTTTTTTTCTTGAAAATAACTATCGTGTGTAGACAATCACCACTATGTCAAGTAGAAATATACACGTAAATTCACCCTAATACACTTCATCAAGTGTTCAAACCATACTTCTGCCTAAGACAGTACCTGCACAAGAAATATTTTTCCCTTACTACTACCTGGTCTATTTCAAACAACCATTGTCTTTAAAACTCATCACTTTCTTGGATCGAGCAATTACGAAACTCACACAAACACAAAACATGCAACATGCGTAATTAAGTCCATGCGATGCAATTAAATATTAAAAACAAAAACCACAACATAAAATTCTTGTTCTGAACAAGAATTGCAGTCATAAATCAATGTCAGACCTGCCACAGGCAAGACACTGGAGAGGCCCTTGCTTTCCATCAGCCAGGTAAGTCCTCTTCTGATTCGCATTCTCGTAAATTAACTTCACAAAATGTGAAAATGCTTTTCTTAACGAATTCTGATCAACATCATTGTGCTTAAGTTTACCCATATTCACCTCATCTGTCTTGATATGCTTAGTAGGCCTCATCTCCTCCCCACTCCCCAAATTATACAGACCACTCGGGCCAGGGCCATTTGCATTTGTACTGGGATTTCTGTACTGCAAAGCATGCTGGGGTTGTCTATCAAACGCATCATTTCCTTTCCTCTCCTCTTCCCCAAACTTCCTCTTCATCGAACTCTCAGGCCCTGGGCCAAGTGAATTCCAATACTCTTGATTGCGGGCCCTTCCAAACAGGTCATCCGGGCCACGAAACTCCGGCCTGAACTCCGGCAGGAAATCAGGACTCATTGGGAAATGAGGCCTATCAAGCCCAAATTCTAAAGGGCCACGAAATTCGGGCCGGAATCCAGGCCTTGGCATGGGCGTAAAATTCGTGTAATCAGGCGGCAACGCTAAGTATGACCGGACGGAGCCATCCGCGAGTATTATAGTCCGTCGGTCAAGCATGTGGAACCCATAAGCAGGTGGTGGAGGCGGGTCCGGGAATGGAAACACGGGCTGTGGACCTAAATGGGCATTGGGGTTTTCTGGTATGAGCGGGATTTCTGATCTGGGTTTAGGTTTCGGGGTAGGGCTAGGGGGTTTATTATTGGCCTCTTTACTTTTGTTTGGGGTGGTGATGGTTTTACTGGAGTTAGGTGAGGCTTTTGGTTTGGTTGCAGCCATGGAGGTAGATGCAGAACCCGAGGGTTTATGGGTTGCCGCGGCGGAGGTTGAAGACTCCCACCGGGATTTGTGGTGTTGGGATTGTCCGGCTGATGAGGAGGAAGGAGGGGGTTTGGGAGCGTTGCCTCCTGCCATCCTCTGAATAAACCAATTGTGTGTGTGAGAAGTATATAAATGTATTAGATTGGTGAAGTGTTGACAGAGAGAGAACGGAAGAAAAAGACAGTGGAATAGGGCATATGTTTTGTTTAAGGTTTGATGGTTATATTCGGATTAATGGTTGAAAACCTCAGTAAATGTTTTTATGTGCGATATACTATTTTAACCATTGAAAATCGCAAAAAATTATCATGTTTGAAACATTTTGTGCGAAAAACGCACCAGTCATCAAGATCCATCAAATTTGGTGTTAAATCCCAATAAAAAGGGGCGAAAATGGATAAAGTAAAAAGGGCAAATGCATCATTTCTTATTTTTCCTCTTTCATAAAATCCACTCAAAACCAGAATAGGGGTTTTGTGCAAACAAAGAGATACGAAATGTGAGATTCTTCCGATTGCTAACCTACATTTCAAGATCCGATCATTCTTCACCCACGATACTAAAGGTTTCTTTCAGAACTTCTGAAGTTCCAAAGCCAAGGTGTGGCAGTAAGTTGTAAGAGCGGATTTATTTTTTAAAAAAGGTGTGTATGAAACTTGTGAAATTTTGGAATGGAGTCTTGAAATTAGTTTTTTCATTTTTTTTTTTTTTTGTTATGTTTACAACTTCATTGTGATTATCGAGAATGGAGGCTCCAAGACTCGAAGGGTTTGAAGAAGCTCCTGTGTATGGTAAGTTTAACTGTTTTTGTAGTTTAAGAAATGAAGTTTTTTTGTTTAAATTTTTTCGTGTTGTTGTTGAAACTTTGTTGTAAAAGGTGTGCATGTTGTTTGTTGTGGGTTTTAAACTAATTCTTGTACTAATCCTTGTTGACATTATTATCCAGCCAAATACACGGACTACTTCACATGGATGTATACAATAGTGGTGTGTTCTTCGATAAGCCAAATAATATGAAGTTTGACTTGAATTGTTTGTGGACTTTGTGAATGCTGATTATTTCAATTGGGAATGGTTCAATGCTCTTGATTATGTTTGTGGAGATTGTGGGCCTTTGAAACTTTACTTCAAGCTCCAGAAAGAAACTTTGGGTAGTGCTTTAAGAAAGTTGCGTAGTGAATCAAATGTGAAGAAGATGTTGAAGGACCTTAAAGGATATAGGTTGCTTGAGATTTATGTAGTTGTCTCTAGCCAGACATATGCATTACCTCAATAACCATACAAAGAACCAGTACCTCAGGTCCCATAGAGTAGTTCCCGTAATGAAAGGATGAAAGTACTATAGAAGGTTTCTACATCCTGATGTTTGACGTGGATAAAGGTGGTTTGGGTGAGGTAAACATCGGTGACCGTTTGCCTGAAAATGTGGAGGATCATGTTGGAGAGTTTAAAAGATTATACATGTGTCTAGTAGGGTCATGTTGGGGAGTTTAAAAGATTGTACATAGTCTAGGAGCACTGAAGGTGAGATTCATGATGTCGATCCCAAAATAATGAAAATCTTTCAGAAAAACACAACTCTATCGCGGTCTGAATACACTGACTTCGAGGAACCAAAAGTTCCAAATACGGCATCATGAAACTCAAGCCCTACAAGCAATAGACCTGATTGTTAGGACCTATCCATGTCAATTGTGGTAGTTAATACCATGCAGCTATATCATTACGGCATTACCATCATAGGGCATGGAGAACGTAACAAATTATGTTGATGATATATATAAGAAGGAAGCGTACATTCGGATGTATAGACGAACAATATCCCCAGTGACAAGCCCAGACACATGGCCGAATCCTAGACTTAATCCTTTGACACCTTCTATATACACTAAGAAGGTTGGGGAGATAAAAATAAATAAATTAACTAAAGTAGAAAAAAGAGAAAAACAAAATACCGACACTGTTTAACACCATGGCATCCACTAAGTACCTTCAACAAGGGAAGGAATAATGATGGGGTGTTCTTCATGTAGTGCTTCTAATCACAACAAGAGGAACCACAAACTCTAAACTAAAAGCGACATTTTGGGTTTATCAGTTTGTTCTTATTTTTGTACTACTGATGTTGGTTGTAATGCTTTTGGTTCTTATTCTATAGTATGTGAACGCTTGTTATCGACTAGTAATATTTGCTGTGTGAATGTACTATTTTTTATGGTTAGATTGCATTTATTGTTGTTGTAACTTATTTGTAGAAATTCAACAGGTTGTAATTTGCAACTTCTATAATTCCAAGGTGATTTTTTGCAAACGTATATAAAAAATATGCTTTAAATGCCTCTAATTTAGAATAATATGGGGTTGTATATCACATTGTTATTATGTTTCTAGGGTTGTATTATGAAACCTATTCAATGTTTAGAAAAGTTCTCCGCAACCAATTTAGATCAGATGTTGTGTCATACAGCCGTATACCAATGAAGAATCAGACAAAAAAAAAATGAAACATTAGAGAAAATTGGAACATTGAATATCTAACTTACAGAACTTGAATACAAAAAGCACAGCATTCACTAACACGCATTCAGTATACAAATATACAAGGCAAATGAAGCTTTATTTTCTGCCAAAAACCCTCATCACCACACACCCACATAGAAACCCAAAAACCCAATACCTAAATCTAAAAGCACTGCTCTGCCTCCGTAGTTCCAATAGCTATTATTCGAGCGCTATCCTGGATCTCTGAGCTCATGTATGATCTTCACTGCAGGTAGGTTGGTCAAACCACTAGAAGTATCCACAACCTTCATTTTGCTGTAGAAAACAAAAAATATATATATTAGAGCTTGAGCATACTCAGTAAAAAAATAGTTCAAAAAGTGTGTTTGGGTTTCCATTACCAGGCGTCATGTGCATGTGAAGAACCTTTTTTTGGGTTCAATGTCATCCACAAAGTCTTCTGCTCAATCTCCAATCCACATATACACAGACAGAGTCCATCACAGCTAAGGGTGAAGTGGTTGCAGCTGTATACAAAATAGACGAAGTGGGTGTCAGGTAATGAAATGCTATTAAAGACAAAAAAAAAAAAAATACTAATTTTGGGTGGGTTTTATTGAAGAGGAAAATAAGAAATGACACATTTATCCTTTTTCTTTTATCCATTTTTTCCCTTTTCACTGATATTAAATGGCAAGTCTGACGAATCTTCAAGACATGAGTGTTTTTAACACAAAAGGTTTCAAACAGGGAGTTTATTTCGATTTTCGAGTATAGGAGGTATATCGTACATGGAAACATTTCTAGTGGATTTTCCGCTATTAATCCGGTTATATTTTATTGCTATCAAAAGGTTTCTCAATTACCATTCAATTTTATATGTTTTCTTTTACTAGAGTTAAATGTTTTACTAATCATCCAACTTATACCATGGTCGTGATCTACTCTATAAATTTTAAAGTGATTCAAAGTGTTCACAAAAAGCTTTATTCATTTGCACTCCATCCTTCATTCACCAAATTTTGTTTCCTTCATTGTGACATGTCAAATGAAAATCCCACGTGATAAATTATAGTCGTTAAAAAAAATTAAAATATTTCATTATTTATCCAACTTATACTATGGTTACGATTTACCTATCAAACTTCAAAATACTTTCCAATGATCACTCATCTTTAAGAGTTACATTTTATCCATCATCCGTCAAATTTCGTTCCCATCATTGTCGACTTGTTGAACAGAAATATTACGTGACAAGTTATGATCGTTAAAAAATTACAACTCAGCCAAATTTTCCGACTCAACAAAATTATCATATCTGAAATACGCCCCCATAAACTTCTTTAAGCCCTAATAATATGTCCCCAATTTAAGCCCAAAAAAATCTACCTTCTAAGTCACTCATTTCACCTACGTACAGCTAAATTATATATTGAGACATGGTCGATTGTTGAAACGAAAACGAGAAATGAGTAGCTTGTCACGTCTTTCTCAACAATCGACACTATCACAGTACACAATTGAATTGTACGTAGGTGAGATAAATGAATTGTGTGTTAAGATTTCTTTGGGCTGAAAATTGAGACAAACAGTTGGGCTTAAAGAAGTTTGCATTTCACATATGTTATTGTAACTTCTTTTTACGGTCATAATTTGTCACCTGGGACCTTCATGGACACGTCAACAATAAAGGGAATGGAATTTTGCGGATGATAGATGGAGTGTAACTCTCAAATATAAGTGACCATTCGAAATTTTTATAAAGCTTGATGAGTAAACAATAACAATAGTATAAGTTGAGTAAGTAATAAAATATTTTACTTGGATAATTTGACTGAATTATAATTTTTTTAATGGTTGTAATTTGTCACATGAGATTTCATTTGACACATCAACAAATGAGGGGGCGGAATCAACGGATGTTGGATGAGTGCAAATTAAAAATGTTCAAGAAGTATTTTGAAACACTTTGAAATTTAGTAAGTAAATCGTAACCATTTGTATAAGTTTGGTGATTATTGAAACATTTAACTTTTTTTAATGCCAATAAAGTTTTTTAAATATTTTTGAGATATTATTGTACTTTAAAAAAAATTAAGTATTAATAAACTAACAAAATATTATCTCATCCGTCATTTTGTCACTTGGGCTATGTTTGAGGCCCATTTTTAGGAGAAATAAATTTCGTAATAGTGATTTTTTTAGATGTATGGTTAAAAAATTGGGAAAATTTTTTAATTTTACGTGCAAAATTATTTTATTGGAAGGTTATGATTGAAAAGGAGTTTGGAAAAAATGAGTTTTATATAATAGGGCCTGATGTTTTAAAATATAACGAGATTTGAGGACATGATAGACGGAATTTTACACAAAACGTGAAAAACATGCTAGGGAAATCTATTTACCATGTCATCAAATTTGTTAATTTTCAAAATAATGAAGGAAGGTTGAAATAAGATTTCCATCAGTTCAATAACAACCCTATAAAAGTTTTTGAAGTTCAATAACAATTGGAAAATATTCGAAAAAGTTTGATGATAACTCGAATATTTAACCTGAACTTTATATGTAGAAATTAGTCTAAAAAACGTTTTACTAAAAATGTATAGTAAGAGATTCTTAATTTTTCTTATCAATAAACCAAAAAACGATGTACCAAAAAAAAAAAAAAAAGAGTGAGAGCTCTTTGATTTTATTCATGAGGAAGAAGTGATACTCGATGTCTAGTAAGTTCAATAGATTTTGGAGGTGATCTCATAAGAAATAGGAAAATGGCGCAAATAGTCTTAAACATTCCTTTTTGTATTTTTTGTTTCAAATCTTTCAATTTTGGCGTTGTAGTCTCGAACCTATGATATTAGGTATGCGTGGTCCTTTTGAATGTATCTCGTAAAAAAAAAAATTAAACATAAAAACATAAAATGTAAACATTTTCTTCTTTTTCTTCCACCCACCTAACCCCTATCAACCTATCCCACCCCACCACACTCACAACCACGTACTACTATCCCCATCAGTGAGATTTAGGGGCGAAAAGAATTAAATGAGATAACATTGGTAAAGAGTAATTAAAGAACGCACTTAACAAAGGGTTGAAGAGATGTTTATAATAATTTGCAAACTAGTTAATATAGTGATTGCTTGGTTTTGTAATTATTATTATTTTTTTTATTTTTTATAAAAATCTAAATCAAAGTCAATAATTATTTTTAACTACATATTTCTTTGAATCCACAATTTTTATCGACTTTTCAACCATATATTTCATTGAAATTTATCAAAATGTACTAAAAATTTGATTTTTAACAAAATGAAACACGAACATAGGAAAATGGAGATCGTCATTCCAACATTCAAATAAATAGGATAGTAAGGAAAATCTATCAGTAGAAACTTAAAAAATTCCCCATTCCTTCTCTGGCATAACAAAATGGGTCCATCAAAGACATCGACCCTATTATTTTAAATTATATTTTTTTAATTTTTTCTTGACTAACCCCTCAATGATGATAGTATATTTAATTCTTTAATTCTCACCTTCTCTATCCCATAGGACATTGATTTTTGAGATAAAAACTTTATATTGAAGGCACTCGAGTCACATAAATCACATAATTATTCACTTTCAGAAACCATTGTTAAATACTTGAAAATCCTTTAGCAAGTAGAAGTCGATCCAAGAATTAAGTAATTTTGGTGCCACGAAGAGTGCATTTTGCAAAGTCGGAGTCGAATACATATCGAAGCATTTGAGAAATGAAGATGGTGAGGGAAATATTTGTAATGTAGTGAAGACGGTGTGGAGTCGTATGGTTAGGAAAAGAAAAAGATAGAGAATGGATGGAAATCCCCCTAAAAATGAAAGATTTAGGGATTTCACCACTTAAATCTCGCATTCGATGGTGATGGTGGTGTGGCATGGTAGTGATGGCAATGTGTGGTGGTGGCTGTGGCAGAATGGGTGAGGTGGAAGAAGAAGGTGATTACATCTTCTTTCTTGTTTTTTAAAAAACTTTTTCTTTTCTTCTTCTTTTTTTATAATAATTTTAACTCATTCTATTTTTGATTTGACAAAATACGCCCCTTCAATAAAAACAAAGCAAGACTAGTGCCCTCCATGGCTCCACATGCAAAACTTACTACCCTTTTGGAGGGAATCCATCTCAAAGGACCATTTGTGCATATAATGGCATATGTTCGGGACATCGGCACCAATATTGAAAGTTTGGGACCAAAAACGCTAAAAGGGCAAGACTGTGCAATCATTTACGTCAATCTTCCTAAAATTTATCTTAGAATTTGCTCATCTTCTACCATATCACGCTCGTCCTCTCAGGATTATTTGAGATACGGACTTCATTATGTCCTTAAAAAATCATATCTTTATACCATATTATACTCGTTGATTAATTTTTTTTAAAAAAATCTAGGAAATAGATTGCTACCCAAATAATATGAATAAAATGAAAATTATAAATAATATAATTTCTTGAAAACTATAAAATGAGTAAAGTATATATAAATATGTATTTCTTGATTTGTCCCTTCATTGACGTTATCATCAGGGATAGAGGAAGGGAGGCAAGTCTGGGCTTTAGCTTAGACTTGCAGGCACAATTGTTTCTATTAGGGAAAAAATTAATTGAAAATCTCTTTTGTCAATAGATTTTTTTGTTTCAATATATTAGCAAAAGTATAAAAAAAATTTGTCAATCCTAGCTCCACCCTTGATTATCATTGAATTTCCAATTCAATGTGCATGTATAAATACATATTTTTATGTAAGAAAAACTTCGAAAGTTGAATGGCTAAATCGCCAATTCAATCTACCATTATTACATTCAAGAGCGGATCTAAAAAATCTTGTTGTGGGGTCGAAGTTTAAAATAAGCACAAATCTTAATATAATAAAAAAATTTATTATGACATTATTACTGAAGAAGTTGTGTCCATACAATTTTAATAAACTTGAACTCATCTATTATAGAATCTAAATCATTTTTTTTTTGGAAAATTCTCATTTGATGTAGAGTGTGTATCATACAATCAGCAAGAAACTCATCCCCCATTCTATTACAAATTGTTGTCTTCACATGTTTCATTATTAAAATGATTGTTCAGTAGTCGTAGATACATGTAGTGTCAGTAAAAGACGAATCAATCTAGTGAGAATAATATAATTCTCTGATCTTATTTGAAATCAAAAGCTTGCATAATTCAAAAAGTAAAGGCACTTGAAATCGAGGATCATGAATCACATCGTATTCATAATGTTGCAACTCAAACCTCAAAGAATGGAATTCTTGCTATGAAAAGTCAAAAGGAGAACTTCTTTGCAAGCTTGTAAATACCATCCTTGTTGAATAATTCAAAAGAATTTTGAAGATCCAAAATTGAGAGAGAAGAGTTCTATCTATAGTTCATTATAATCTTGTTTTTAACTCCATTAACGGGAAGTCTATGGCTTCAGTAAAAATATTGAAGTGGTAATGATGCTCAAGTCTAATTTGTTCACTAGGATGACCAATCTTATAAAAGGAATTTAGATCAGGTATAACAACATCATTTCTTGAGCATAAAATTTTCACTATATTAAAAAATTCTTCCCAACCATTTTCTCTAAATTTTTGAAGGAGACCTTTTGTGGCGAGACAAATTTAATAGGAGCCGAGATGTCTTGAGGTCTTCTTTGAAGAGCTTGACAAAGAAAGTCATTGAGTCCCAAAATTTTATGCATTAAATGTAAGGAAAATACAAATTCAAAGCTTGTAATGGCGTCATAAACACCATGAATATGAGTACGAAATCTTCCATTTGGAGAATGAACGATAAAATACTCAAGTACCTTACAAGTTGCAGTGTACATATGTATCAAACTCTTTACCAATTCATAATGTGAACTCTAATGAGTAGATCCTATTTTTTTGTAAATTACCAATTTGATTGGTTCCACTTCTAGATTGTTGTTCTCCACTAGCCAACATATAATCAAGCTCCCTTCTTTGAGTATTTTGCAACTCATTAATGTGCTTAAGAGAAAAAGTAATAATATTAACAAAATTATCTGAATGAGGAAAGAATTTCCAAATACAAATCACATCCTTGGCTATAGAAATCAATGTCAGTTGTAGTCAGTGGGCAAAACAACGGATGTAGTATGCATAAGGACATGCACAACCTTGAAGTGCTGCCACTGAACACTTAGAATTGTAGTCTTCAAATGTAATCGAATTTTCAGAACTTGTTCTTTGTTATAGCATTCATCACTTTATCATTTGTTTTGATAGTCTCATTAAATCTTTACCTCTTCTCACACATATTATAAAATAATGAAGGTGCTGAAGCCATGTGAGTAAGAAATGCACATTTGTCTTCTTGGTTAACCCTCTTCCAATTGTTAAATCCATCTGTGACCAATGCCGAACTATTGAATGAATAACCATAATGCAAAAGTAGAAATAATAAAAACAATGTGCTTTATCTGTTGAAGGAGAATACTCCAACCATCGAAATTGACGGAATCCTTTTTTTTTTTTTTTTGATATCGATGATTTTGATTTCCAAATATTGACTTTGATCATTCAAAAGAACTAGTTGATAAGGTCCTGCTTGTAGATATGCTTGTCTAATCTCATTTTGTAAATTAATAGGATGTTCACTAATGTGCTTCCCCTTTCCGGATCCCTTTCAATCAAAGTATATGGTTGCAAGTCAGGTTGTGAAAATAAAGGAGGTTCAGTTTCAAGATGTGAAAAAATTGGAGGATGTTTAACTGAAATATCCTCATCAACTCCAGTAGAATGGGAACTTGTGATAAATTCATCTATCTTTTTTTTGTTTAAAAATGGAGAACAATGTTTTCCCCTTTTTGGCACAAGGTTGATGATGTTCCATATTTAACTCTAGAAATACTGAAGTTGGTCCACTGAAATAATTAATGAATGAAGTTAGATTCTATTAAAAAAAATGAAAAATAATATTAACAAAACTATTATTCTAAACATGGAATTATATTTTTTGCAATTTCACGTATTTTCCTTGTGCATTATCTCATACAATAGTTAAAAATTAAACTCAAAATCATGAAATAAATTCCCATAAGCATTATCTCGAGCAAGATTTTTTTAGGAAACAAAATAAGCATATTTAATTTGATTACCTGGCAAACATTAGGAGTTGTGTATCGGCGGTCAACGATGGGCGGTGGGAGGTCAGAGATCGGACTTTGGAGAACCGGTATTAATTTTTGGGTAATTAGTGCATAACGTCCCCACCTTTCATTGTTATTGTGGAAAACGTCCATACCTTTCATTTTTTGGCATTTTCACCCTTATTTTCACCTTTCATTGTGCAAAAGGTCCTTT